>JARHVA010001678.1:782500-980000 GCA_037957365.1 Torreya grandis | reverse complement strand
AGAGATAACATGAAAGGGGAAACCTAAGCTAACAATGGTGATTTACCTAAAAAATGGTCGATCCACACTATTTTACTCTTAAAATACTTATATATACATACATACACACACACACATATATATACATACATTGGATTTAGTGAAAAGAAGTCGGTCTTATTCAAATATTAACCTCAATTCACCAAGGTCTCACAGATTTGGAGGTTTTTCCATTGTATTATTAGGTATTTGCACAACAAGCTATAGAGTCAAGACAAGTGCAAAACCTATGCGATAACAGTTACCACTAACCAAACATATCTAGTATCATATTTCACAGCTTAACCTATAGTGTTATATTCATATTTAAGTAGAAATACTATCAATATATATATATATATATATATATGTATGTATGTATGTATGTATGTATGTATGTATGTGTGTGTATATATATATATATGTATACATATAGATATATATATATACATATATATATACAGATATATATATATATATACATATATATATATATATACATATATACATATATACATACATATATACACACACACACACACACATATATATATATGTATATATCTATATATATGTATATATATATATATGTATATATATGTATATATATATATGTATATATATGTATATATATATATATATGTATATATATATATATATATGTATATATATATATATATATATATATTTCTTTTTTTATTTTTATTACTTTAATTTTTCAGCATGTATGTATTTTTTTATCATTTTATAATCAAACTTTGTTTGGCTTGTGAATCTTAGGTATTGCCTTTGGGTTATTTATATCACATTTTATATTAGTTATCCTTAGCCTCCTTGTGATTATTTAGACCATTTTTTTATTCGCCCTCTTTTGGGATGACATTTAAATTTATTTTTTTTATTTGATCCCATGTTAGTACAACATATGTAGTGACATGATTATCAACTTATCATATCATAACCTAGTCATTTTTTAACATTATTTTCCTTCCTGTGGTAAAATATAAACATATATATCATTGTATAATAACTCTTTTACACGTGTTTATCTTATACTATCCAATTTTTTCCATTTTTCATTTCACTTGAGGTAAATGTAGGTCATTTTCAAGATTGCGCACTTTCAAGTGGGGAAATTCTATGAGTATTTAATCAACATGATCTCTAGATTCTCCTCTCTAGTGGTCAAGCGTAAAAAGTATTGTGTTAGATAATTATGTAACCAATGGTTTTAATCTCCAAATTAATATGGATGGGGAATATAAAAATCCATAATAATTAAAATCCTAATAAAATCAAAAGGTGAATGCAATCTAAAAAGTTAGATCACACCAAAACACATGATCTTTATTTGACACATATCATATTATATTATAAGATCAAATTCCACATTGGAATCATGATAGATTCAAGGTTAATTAGGTGTGGAATCCAATTATAATAGGGTAGGAGGTATTATACCATTATATTATCACATCTTCCTACAATTTAGTGCCACATACAATCTCACGTAATTACCTAATCTTCACAATAGGCTAATAGCTCTGTAAGGTGTCTTGTGAAGATGGGACCATGTTTTGGGATGGTAAGATAATTTTAATTTTCATTCATTTAACATTAATGGGATGATATAAGTAATTTAATTTTTTTCCTAATTTTATGTTAGTTAGGTGGGGTTTTTTAGGTGCTTGATGTCAATAGTTCTTATCCTTACCAACTTGTCTAGAGTGTTTTGCCTTTGCTATGTTTTTGAATAACCTATGTTACTCCTTTCATATTAATTTACATCATTTCCCCTGATGTCCACATTAGAAGCCTATATTTGACCCTAGATGAATGTAGAAGTGTTTAGGTTCTACTTCCAAATCTAGCTCAACATGGGACTAACGCCAGGTTGTCGGTATCCTATAATGGGGTTAGACCTCTAGGAGTTTTAATGAGGCTAGCTCCTTTGATGTATCATTTTAGCTCATTCCCACTACTAAAACATACTAATGACTAGGGAAAAGGTAGAGAGATAACATGAATGGGGAAACCTAAGCTAACAATGGCGATTTACCTAAAATATGGTTGATCCATAGTATTTTACTCTTAAAATACTAATGAAATGGGAACAAGGCTAGATATAGGAGTCTATATATCTATCATACATCATTATTTCATGTAGAGGTTCTCATAATGATTTAAAGCTAAGGGAAATGATGGAGAGGTCTAATATAAGACACTCACTAGTCATAGTATCCACATGCAGGCTTCAATCAAGAGAGGTATAACACTAAGCATGACCTTTATAACAAGATGAACTAGTAACTAGGTGAGATTAAGAATTTACAAGGGATAGGATTCTACCACACATGAAAATTAGAATAAATAGGTACACACTATATAAGAACAATGAAATTTGAAAGTAGTATTATATTCATCTCAAGAGGTTACAAGTTCCACCTTGGCATAGTTTAGTCATGCCCAGGAGAGGGATCAAATGGATCCATTTTTGGGTAAAAAATCCTTTATATATAGTAGAAAGGGAGAAATATAGAGATGGGAATATTCATAGGAGAGTGGAAAAAGAGTCATCATGATCAATAAGTGAGGTGGAAGTTCATTGGTTCCTTTTACTTTACATACCTTCCAATAAGTTAACCATTAATTGTTCTAATAGTTCTCAAATTATTTCCTTTGGATAGAGATCTCACTATAATACAAAGGTTTTTTTATATGTTGACAAAATATATTTGAATGGAATCAATGCTATTAACTACCTATTCAATCACTAGTTTACCACCTTGGACCCTAAGCCAACTTGACTTATTTATGAGGATCAAATCCTTAAGACTTGAACTGATATATCCATGTTATATATGGTGCTTAGTACCTACTTTTTTGATGATATAGATACATTGATAGATGAGACCCCTTTACATTAATCACATGTCTATTCCATCTCCATCATAGGTCCATTTTATAAATAGAAAACCAATATGAGATTATTAGTTTTCCTATAGTCTTTACATCAGTACTGACCTATAGACTTCATATCCCTTTTCTTTATTAGAAAAGGTCCAAATAGACCCACTTTGTCTCTACAAGGACCTGAGAATCCACCATATGCATGGATCCTTTTAAGAATGGAAAAAATAGTCACAAACTGAATCCTAAATTCATGACTATGTCCACTCCTTAGAATTTGATGAAGCTTTAATGGTGATGGGATGAATCCCATAAGACTTGTTTGATTTTGTCAAAAAAATACCTTACCAACCTTCATCCAAATCACCTAGTCTATCCTTCATTAGATTAGCCATTAATAACTAACTCAGATCATTGACCTTTTGACCTTTATTCATAGAATTTATCCTAATTTACATGATAAGATGTGGTTCATTTATATTCTACCATCATGAATGTGATCATGCCACATGTCAACCATGAAACCATTCTTAATATCCACTAACTCTTTGACTTGATCATATACCATTAATCTTGAACCTATGATTGAATGCAAGCCATTGATCTACTTAGGCCTATTAAATTTTTGATCACCACTTACCATTGGATCTCCTATATGACTTAATGCCAATCATTGATCTTTATATTTGAATTATAATGGTTATTTCTTAAGGATTAAATTTTATGTGTGTGCACCTATCTTTGACACCATGAAAATGTATTTTTCATTCATGTGATCATCACTAAGATATTTAAACTTCAATAGTTATTTGTCATGGCTTGAATTTGACATTCACATGCCCATAGGAACATCAATGATGTCTACATGACCATAAATCTTTGGACCCTGATGGATGACTACTGAGATTGAAATTTGACACTTATATGAATGTCACTCTACTCCTCATCCATTTTCCCTACAATAAATAATTCTTTTAGACTTTATATTTCATCCTTTTGTAGTGGATCATTTTCGTCAAGATTTTATTCAATATACTTGTTTTAAGATTTATGCCAAGAAATTTCCTTTGAAATAATTTGTCTTCAATATTTTGCATGGATAAAATGTTTGATATAAGTTGGTCTTTGGGGAAATTATCATAGGACAATTTTCTTGAAAGAATTCATACTTATATTTTCCATGGAACATTTTTTTCAAAAAAATTTAGGTCATCAATATTTTTTCTATGGATAAAATGTGCAAGAGAATTATTTCATTAGATTCTTCTACAAACCTTTTGATTTGAAAAAAGTCTCTAAAATAATTCATGCCTTCAGTATTTTTTCTCAACCACTTTCCCTAAAAAAATTAATACTTAATATTTTGCCTTGAATAAAAAGTTTGAAAGAATTAGATCCTCAAGACTTTAAATTGTGGATAAAATGTCCAAGAGAATGAGCCTATAGGGTTTTTTCTCAACCATTTTCCTCCAAAGAATTCATTCTTAGTCTTATGAACTTGAAATAATTTCTCCAAATAAATTAACACTTTGTTGTTTCCCAAGTATCAAATAAGTGACATGTTCTTTAAAATCCTTAAACGTTATGAAGGCTTGTCAGTATTTTTTACTTTTCAAACTCAGACCCCCTTTGCTAAGCTTTTGATCCACTACTTCATTAGGAACTTTGCTCATTTTATCTTCCTAGGTGAAAGCCTAATATGTGGGCCAAAATGGCTAATATTTATGGTGACTTGTAGGGAAGCATGTCTGCTATGCTTAAGAACCTAGACTTAGTTGCCTTAAATATTCCATTGGGCATGGAGTCTCTACTTTGATTTAACACATTGACTTGGATCCAAAATTAGCCACCAATAATTTGGATAACCTCTCTTGAAATAAACAAAGGACCAAGAAAAGAACAAAACAAGATAAAGTACCCAAGGCACTTATTGAAGGGAAACTAACCTAGAACAAAATAGGGACAACAAGAAAATGTGTCAAAAACTGTACTTAGAGGAATTTGAACAAAACTATCCTAATAAATACAAATCAAAACTATATGTACCTTTCTTCCTAGATCAAAAGGAAATTTTGAAAATTTCATGCATTATAGGATGATAAATTGAATGAACATGTAGTTTTTTTACCTTCGTCCTTGATGTCTCCTTATTCTTTATGATGTCTACCAACTTCATTGGCATGATGTTCAACAAGAAAAAAGAATCTCCAAATATATCAACTATGTGCATCTAGAGATTTTCATCTTTCTCATATGGCTCCTCAACTATCACCTCTAATGGTGGTTCAAAAAGGCATACCTTCTTGGTTTCTATAGTGTCCTTAGTAATACTAGGCTTATTCATGGCTACAAGTTCTTCAAGATCATCAAAGAGGTCTACATATTATGCAAAATCTTGGTCATTATCCTCCATGGGAAACTCTTTATCCACCTTCTCAAGTGATTGATCCTTTTCGATAAGAGATATCTCAATCTCATCCATGTCCTCCATTTATGCCAATATCTCATCAAGACCATCCTTCTTATTTTTATTGGCCATCCTTAGATTAACATTGTCTTCCTAAGATTAAAAACATTAATGGAATCCTTAGATGAAGATTCGACTTATTGTATTGTCTCATCATCTAAGTTTGTCATCTTAAGTTCATCATTTTTTATCATGAAATCATGGTAAAACTATTGCTAATGGTATTGTTATTCAGGAATACTCTCTTCGTCAACAATAGTTTTATGTGAGTTGTCTTCATGGTTACCTTTTAAAGAAAGATGATTTTATACTTGATCTTTATCATCTACCACAAGACCTTGAGAAAATTCTTTATTTTGGAAAACTAATATGTGATCAATAATTTCTTGAGAAATAACTTCTTGATTCACATCTAAGACTTCTTCCCATTGGATCTCATCTCGAATTCCTCCTATAACTCATCTTCTTTGACATTATGGAAGACTTAAACATTCTCAATCTTGAAAAGTGGTTTACCAATAATGATATCCTCTTCTTGGTCACTCAAATCCTCTTCATTTTTTGTTTCCTCACATGCACCTTCTTGACTTGCCTTGAAAAGGAGAATCTCTTTCTCTAAGATATGAACAATAGATACCTAAAATTACTCAACAAGATGAGAAAGGTATATATAAGTAATCATAGATACATGTTCTATCTCATGGAGATGCTCTCCTTACACCATAATAACCTCTTCATTTTACTACACTATTTATTTAATAGACCCCCATCAAGGAAAGGACCTAAGATTTTGAGGAGAGGGAAGAGGAGGATAGATGGTCTCTTATTTGACTTCAATACTCACCACTTCCACCTTCTTCTGCATGTCACTTTGGATGGATCTCCAAGAGGGAAAGGACTTAGATTATTGAGGAGGGGAAGGAGGGGATTGAATGAATTTGAATTTTCCTAACTATATGATTTAGTTTCAAGATGAAAAAGATAGAGGTCCATCTTTACCTTTTTAATTTTGGATTTCCTCCTATTTCATTTTCTTTAACTCCAATTATTTTATTTACCTTGAAATATTCTCTTTGAATAACTTCTCTTTAAGGTCATTAGTGGCTTCATAAAGATAAGGAACACAAGAAGATTCTTGAGGAGGGATGGGATAGGTTTTTATAGGTTTAGATCCTCCTTTAACTTGGGATCTCAAATCTATAGTTGCCTTGCTTTACCCACCCCATGACTTCACCACTTTATTCTAGCCTATAACTTTGAAGGATTTCTTAAGGGGTTCTTAAGGGATATTAGAGTCTTGGAAATCAATAGTAGGTTATTCCAAAATAGTCCCTTTCTTTCTTTGATAACTCTCCTAGATTTAATTCCATGAAGGCAAGGTCTAAATAACACATGAAGAAGTTGGGATACTAAAGGGGTCACTTGGAATGGTCCTTTGAGGAAGAATGGGTGGCACATATGAAGGTTGAGGTGGTGCATATGAGGACACATAAAGTTGGTCAGGTTAGACTTATTGTTTTTCAAGGCTTTGTATCTTATCCTCAGTGATTTGAATACAACCAATTACATCTATCATCTCACCTCTGAGATTGTTCCAATTTTCTCTCTCAATAGGTGTCCATTATACTTTCACTTGTTTCAATGACTCCCTCACATGATGAATCTGATGAGTAGGGATATCTTGGCCATAATAGTTTTATGAGCATAATTCAAATTCATACTTGTCAAGGTTCACTAAAGTTTGCCTAAGTGATAGTATGGATGGTTTTTTATAGGGATAGTGAGGAGAAATAATATGATGGGTTTTCTATTCATATGGAGGATCAAGATAATACTCTTATGTGTATGATTGATATAAATCCTCATATTGCTGGTGAGGATTATGAAGAAGGTAAGAGATATTCCCTTGATAATAAGGATCATGAGAAAATTGAAAAGGTTCCTAATATATTTGATATAAATATTAGTAGGGTTGATAAGGTTCATATGGATTATGAGGATCAAATTAGGACTACTGATAAGGAGGTGGATAATAGGGATATTCACCATAGCTATTCATATTAACCTCATCTATCAAATGAGATGCAAAATTTACTAATATATATATAATGAGACATACCTATTATGCTCATAATTAGAATCTTTTATTTGGAGTCACCATTGGTGCTAATTGCTTACTTCCAAAAGTTGATCACAGGAAAGACACATCAAGATCTTCCCGCTCTTTTGGACTTGGTCCTATCAAGCTTGCTAGAACTGTTAGAGGTATATATTGCACCCTAGCTAAAACTGGAAGTGTTTAAGTTCTACTTCCAAATATAACTCAACATGAGATTGAGCCTAGGCTATGGGTATTCTATAATGGGGTTAGACCTCTAGGATTTTTAGTGAGACTAGCTACTCTAATGCATCATTTTAGATCGTTCACACTACTAAAACTTACTAATGACCATGGAAAATGGATATATATATATATAACATGAAAGGGGAAACCTAAGTTAACAATGCTGATGAACCTAAAATATTTTTGATCTACTTTATTTGACTCTTAAAACACTAATGAAATATGCACAAGGCTAGATTTAGAACTCCAAATATTTGTCATACATCAATATTTCATGTAAAGGTTATCTAAATGATTTAAAGTTGAGGGAAATTATGGAGAGGTCTAATGCAAGACACTAACTAGTCATAGTATCCACATGTAGGATTCAATCAAGATATGTAGAAAACTAAACATGACCTACATAACAAGATGAATTAGTAACTAGGTAAGATTAGGAATTGATAAGAGAGAGGATTCTACCACATATGTAAATTAGACAAAACATGTATACACTATACTATAATAATGAAATATAAAAGTAGTCTTGCATTCATCTCAAGAGGTTACAAGCTCCATCTTGGTATATTTTAGTATTTCCCAAGAGAGGGATCAAAAGGATCCACTTTTGGGCTTATATAGCAAAAATGGAGAAAGAGAGAGATGGGAATATGCATAGGAGAGTGTAGAAAGATTTATCATGATCAAGAAGTTAGGTGGTAATTCATAGGTTCCTTTTGCTTTATGCACCTTCTTCCAACAAGCTAACCCTTACTTGTTCCAATAGTCCTTGAGCTCCTCCCATTGGCTAAGAGATCCCAATAGAAGATAAGGGTTTTGTTCTATATGCTGACAAAGTCCATATGAGTGGAATCAATACTCTTAACTACCTCTTCAACCACTAGTTCACCACTTTAGGACCCTAAGCCCAATTAACTTGTTTATAAGGATCAAATCCATGATACTTGAAACTAATATAATGATGATATGAATTGTGGTTAGTACCTAATTTTTTGATGATAGAGCTACATTAATAGATGAGACCCCTTTTCATTAGTCACATGTCTACTCCATCTCCATCAAAGGTTAATTTTGTAGACAAAATGCCAATATAAGATTATTGGTTTTCCTATAGTCTTTATGTTAATGTCAATCTATAGACTTTATATACCTTTTATTGGTTATAAAAGGTCTAAATAGACCGAATTTGTCTCTATAAGGACCTAATAATCCAAAATATACATGAATCCATTTATTAATAGAGGAAATAGTGACATGATGAGCCTTGATTACTTGACTATTCCCACTCTTTGGTGTTTGATCTAGCTTTAATGGTGATGAGATGACTCTTAAAAGACTTGTTTACTTTTATTGAAAAATTTCCTTGTCAACCTTTATCTAAGTCACCTAGGCTCTCCTTATTTCTATTGGACATCAAAATCTGACTCAAATCATTGATCTTTTGACATTTTTTTCACCATTGATCTTAATTTACATGATAAGATAGGTTCATTGATCTTCAGCTAGCTTGAACGTGCTCATGCTATTTGTCAACCATGCATATGTTCTCAGGATCTACTATCTCCTTGACTTAATTACATGCCATTGATGTTGAATCCATGATTGAATGTGAGTCATTGATCTACTTGGTCCCATTAAAATATCAAATTATTCTCACTTTTGGATCTCCTTTACAACTTAATGCCAATCATTGATCTTGTTATTTGAATTCTAATATCTATTTCCTAGGGCTTAATGTTGACGTTTTCACACCTATATTTGATGTTTGCATGAACATATTTTATGTTCACATGATCCTCACTAATATATTTAAACTTCAAAAATTATTTTTCATCATTTGAATTTGACATTCATTCACCTATCATTTTATGCCTATGGGAATGTCAATGATGTCTACATGATCGTCAATCTTTAGACCTCAATTGATGATCATTGAGCTTTAACTTTGTCACTTACATGAATGTAACTCTACTTCCCTTGCATTTTACATATAAAAAATAATTATTTTAGACTTTGCATTTTAGCCTTTTAATATGGACCATTTTCTTTGTGATTTTGTTTGGGACACTTGTTGTATGCTTTGTCCCAAGACATTTCCTCTTAAAGAATTGGTCTTTGAGACTTCTATCATGGACAAAATGTTCATGAGAAATTGGTCTTCAGGGAAATTATCGAGGGATAATTTTCTCAAAATAATTCATACTTATATTTTCTATGGAACATTTTTCCTAAAACAATTTAGTTTGTCAGGCTTTTTGCTATGGACAAAATGTCTGAGAGAATTTGTCCTTAGCTATTTCCATGAACCTTTTGATTCAGACAAAATGTTTGAGAAAATTCATGCCTTTGGGATTTTTTCTTGGCCACTTTCCCCAAAAGAATTCATACTTAGTTTTTTGCCTTGGACAATTTTTTTGAAAGAATTGGATCCTTGGGACTTTAACTTGTGAACAAAATGTCTGAGAGAATGATACTACAAGGTTTTTGTTTGACCACTTTCACTGAATGAATTCATACTTAGTCTTATTAACTTGAAATGATTTATTTAAAGGAATTAATACTTAGCAATTTCCCATGTATCAAATAATATTTTAATCCTATAGGCTCTTTTGGAAATGTTCTTGAAAATTCTTAGACATCATGAACGCTTACCGGTCTTTCTTACTTTAAAACCTCAGACCCCATTTACTAAGATTTTGATATAATGCTTCATTAATAACTTTTCTCATTTTCTCTATCTAGGAAAATATTGGTATGTGGGCCAAAATGGAAAATAATCCCTTCATGGATATATCATTTATATGATCACATCCCATTTTAATAGAATATAGATTTGTTTTTTCAACATCATAATATTGTTTGGTGTTCTAGTTTATGAGTTGCATGGTAAGACCTTGTGTATTCAACTAAGCCTTCCTAAAAAATTCCAATCACTATTTATATACACACAATATTTTTTTCAATAATATCCATGTCATTCTATGGTTGTGATCCCTCACATCATGTTTTAATACAAGTAATTATCTAGGGTTTTCACTCAGAGTTTTTTTTCTTGTTATTTTTTCATCGGCTTTTTTGTTGATTTTTGTTAACTTTAATTACCTTACATATAAAATTATTTAAAATAATTTTTATTTATAGTTATATAAAATGTCCAAATTAGTATATTGAGTGTGGCTTATGACACCTAATCCATAGGACCTTCTTACATGCTATCATGACCCTTCCAGACACCTTTTTGATTATAACCAATCATTCATAGAATTTTGAAACTTGATTCCAACTTAGCCAGGCTCTATTTCCCATACTAATTCCATCCCTTAGGTCCTGAGCCTAAATAACATGAGCACTATGGTTGGAATATAGTGCTAGACCCTAGGGTGTCTAGTTTTTGGTGCTCCTATCCAATCACATTTTGATACCAAACAACCATTTCCTTTTGATTCATATTCTTCATTATGTTCACCTATCATGAATACATTTAACCCAAGACCAATATATCTCTATAAAAGCACATTCAAAATTAATTTAGAAGGGGTTGGAAAATATTACAAAGAAATCAAGAATATAATTAAAACCACTAAGGCAAATTTCCTTATTCTCTACATACAACCATCTAATAAAACTACAAACATATTCAAACCCTCACACCAGTCCCTAGCCATGTCAAATACTCTTATTTTTGGCATTTTTACATCTGCATAACACTATTGCATAAAGCACATCAAGTGGGAGAACTAAATATGGATTGATCCCTCTTTAGAGTAGTGGTATGTAGGTAACATGCCCACACAAGGGGTGTGGATACACATTTAGTGCATCTTACACACACTAAACCCCACCTCCCCCTCTTTCTCAAAGTTTTATTCAAGCATAATGAAGGGCTAGGTTTAAATATTAAATCAACTATACAAGGATCTCTATTTACATTCGAGATTTGAAATTTCATAGGTAGGCTCACATAGGGATAATAGACAAAACCCAAAAAAATCATATCTCTATGACTAGTTTAGACAATAGCATCAGGACTTGGACTATAATGCTGGACCTCAAAGTGTCATATTTTCAATGCTCCTATCCTTTCATTAAATTAAATTTAAATACAGGTTCATGACACTGTCCTAGTCCTACAATGTTAGTTTCAACCTCTATCTGAGCCATTTCAGTCCATTTTTAAGGTAAGTTGCATTTATCCTCTTTCATTACGTTTTTCACAAAGATATGAAAGTCAAATAAATTATACAAATTAGTACTATAATTATTTCAATATTATTTACTAATTTATTGATCCATACCCTTAAATAAATTATAAATAAAACTACAATATCTCAAAAATGTCAAACCACTATTCCTTTTTTATGCTTTATTTTAAGTTTACTCGACTTATCTTACATTTTAATACAACCATTTTTTTATTGGTTGGTTTAAGTTGATTTTTACTTGTCTTAAATGAGATGATATCATTTTCTATGCATATCCTTATTTGATTATATTTTTATTTTATTACATTGAATATTTGTATTTTCATTTTCAATGTTTTACATGCTTTCTCATATGAATTAATGTGTTTTACATTCATTTTTTAGTTGTTATCTTTTAAAAAAATATTCTTTTCAATCATGTAGTTACTCACACTTTCTAGAAAATAATAAAACACACATCATAAATTATATAACATTTTCCCATAACACTATTTTAAAATTAAATTAAAGATACAAATAGATTAAATTCATACATCATAGTCATATTTGTAAATAATAACAATGAGTGACAAAAATACATATCTCAATAAATGGCTTAGGTTGTCTACATCAATACACAATATATACATCAAGAAGAATAAAATTGAATACATAGTAGTCTCTAGTCATGTGGTCCACCTTGAAGCACTTGAGGAGTGTGAGGTGTCATGATTTTAATGGAGGATCCATATCATGCACTATACATACTCCATTATAGTATATGTGTTTATGACTATAATCCTTAAATATGTCCTTGTAGCTAAGATATTTCTAGTTGTAGACCTACTACTCAATAAATTGTAATCATGTGAGCATCTCTCTCAGTGTCCAACTCTTACCATGTTATTTTATCACCTTGTCTCATCCATAATAGTATTGATACTTAATTACTATACTATTATCATCACCAAATCTCCTTGGTATGGTGTCTAACTAATCAAAACCAACCAACATGTGTTTTAGTCATTAATGCCATGGGATCTAAAATACCTATGGTGTCATGTTGAGTAAGAACATGGTACGAAATCACATGGTGGGTATCATCCACTATATTATCAAATTATATCTCCTTTTAACTCACATATATTAAAAAAAAATTGAATAAATATCATATCTCAAATGTATATAAAAATATGCATTATATCTATCACTAGTACCTAGCACATATATCTCTACCTCTAGGAAATGAAAGTGATAACATAAAATCAAAAACATTTACTTACTAAAAGTAGTGTCATCACTATGGATACCTAAGACCCAAGTGTGTTCATGTTATGTGTTAGTAATAATATTATTATATGGTCCAAATATATGGTGAAGCTATGTGAGGGTACCTCTCTTGTCTTAAAGGTGTGGTTATTGCTTTTTCATATCATCCCTCTCCATATAATGCTCAGTAGTACCTTTTTTACTTTCTCACCAATATAGGTTTGTGAGGTCTCACTACGATCATTATAGTTAACAAACCTCTTCCTCATTCATATTTTGGATCCCTTGCATGTATTTTTGAGTATATTAGGACCAACAAAGGAGCCACTAAGTGTAAAATACCAAATTTCCTTAGGATTCAATCTCATGGGTGTAGATCTACCCACCACATGTAGTGTTGAGTAATCTATATCTGACCCCTCTCTTATACATTGGTTTTCCATGAAGTCCACCCATACATAGTACCTTTTTAAATAATACATGTGATTTGATCTCACAATATGGTCTCTAGTGTTAGAATATGCATGATTACCTAGATATCATGGACTTAAGACCACTTCCTCACTCATGGGAGGATATAGTATATAACATGAGGTTATGCCAGAGTTTTTTACATCAATAATTTCTCATATATCCAACTATAAAAAAGTATGATTAGGCTGATAGTCTATTATAATCTACTCAAAATGTTATAAAAATCATGCACCAGATGCACCCATATCATAAATCCCATTTCAAAAATATTACCCTACTGTATCATAAAATGAAATATAGATATGGTGATCCACATACTGAGACCCATGACTAGGTGTGTGAGGGACAAATAATTTTGGTTATGTAGATTGAAGTCATTTCATTATGGAAAAAGTTTAGGAGGTGAGGCCACCTTGTGTTGGCCAATTTTTCACCTGGAACAAAGAGGATATCATATTCAGCTATTGACTGTTCTTATTTTACTGCTTTCTCTAACTAGATATAAGTCAAGGATTATTTATTCTCAAATAAACCTATTGTATATATATGTTAATAATTGATTGTGGGCCAAGTTGTAATCCAATATCATTATTAAGTTTACCAATTGAATGTTTTGGTTATTACTTTATATAACTATTGAATAGTCTTCCTATTTATATATGCTCTTAGATTTACCTATGATAGACTCATCATCTTAAATGGAATCCATATGAAAATTATATATTCATGTTTGAGATAGTATAATTTAAGGGAATTATTATATATAACTTTATATTTAGTTGAATATATTCTGAGTGATTTATTCATTTCATATTGATATGTTTGTAATATCTTTACTTCTAAATAGACTTAAAGTGGAAGACACATCTAAGTAGGAAGGAAATTATGTCAGATTATTTCTGTTGATGATATTAAAGAAAATATTATGATTTTATTATATGAAGTTGGTTATGAAAAAACCTTTTATGATAAGGCATAATCTCCATAATATAAAATATTAAATAATCCTTAAGCTATGTTAACGAGAACCTCAAAGGATTTTGACTCTGGATCTTCCTAGAAGAAAATTTCCAAATGAGGACTAACTCTTAGATCTATATGGCTATTTTGATAAAATGATAAGCATACCTTACTTGGTTCAACCTTGGTGATAATAAGCCTTTTTATAGATAGTAAAAGGTAATCCTTTCCCTATATTATGTTATGTCTATCTTTGGGATTTAAGTTTATCCATGTGTGAAAGAAACTTAAAATATTAAGTTATGTTGATTGTCATTGGAGGTAATAATTTAGCTTGACTTGATTGTCTATATGTTGATGATGTCTTAATATAAATACGTATTGAGAAAAATTACCTTAATTAAAGCATTGAGTATGATTTTTTCCTTAGAATTTTCCTATTACAAGACCAACTTTTATAAAGAAGAGATTTATAACCTAGTTGGGATATTCTACTAAGGAAATAAAAATGCAAGATAATCAGATTTGTATAAATTTTGATACCCTTGCATGAAGTATTTAGTGATTGTATAAGGATTTAGAAGGCCAATCCTTGACTTTGTGTCTCTTCACTTTATAAAATAGCTTTTATAACCTATTTTCTCTGGTATATCAAATTATGTCTATGTTAATGATAGAATTTATATCTTCTAATGAATGGAACATAAAACTCATATATTGAGAAATATATTAAAGGGTGTTTTGGATAGATTAAATTGAATTTAGATGTCTTGTTAGCTGATTATACCAATGAGAATATTTGTTTAGTGTCAAGAGATAAAATTAAGCCTTGACACCTTTTTGTTTACTCAACCTATGAGTAAGTTAGTTATTTTGATTGCTAAGTGATTATCAATGTTATTTTGATTATTATTGGAAATATAATATATCTTTGATGTTTTGAATAAACAAATTAAAGTATTGGTTTAGTTGTACCTTATCAATTTACACTCAGACCTGTGTGATGGTTTGATCATCTTCATATTTTGGCCTTAGATGTGTTTTATATTTCTCTTAAGCATTTGATTCTAACCTCACCAATTTTTTCTATGTAAGTTTTGGTTTAATAATACTTTATTACCTTAGTCACTTTTTAAACTGATCACAAGATTTAACTTAGCTAAATATTACTTTTTGCCTTAGTCATTTACTTATTTGACTAAATTCATCTACTTGCAATTTTCCTTGACACCTCTTAATTGGTTTTTTACAACATTTTACCTCAATAATTTTTATGAGTGGGTCATAGGGAACCATGTGTCATAATTTTTATAAGTTGGTAGTGACATCATCATGGCCCTTTATATAGTGGATGTTAGGAAAGAAAATCATCAGGAGCCATCCGCATGTCATAATCCTTCTAACCCAGGGGAAATATCAGTAGGATACATTATATGGTTGATGTCAATAAATTGGATTATTAAGATCCATCCATGTGTCACCATCCCAATAAATTAGGGGTGACATCATTAGGGTCTAATGTAGAATTGATGCCAAGAAAGTAGATCATTAGTAGTCATCCACATGCCACCATCTTGCTAACCTAAATGTGATGTGAATAGGATCTATTTTATGGTATATGTAAATTAAATGGATCATCAAGAGTTATCCACATGTCATCCCACTAATTCAGGAGTGATGTTATAAGGGTCTATTATATAGACTCAATCAAGCAAGGAGATGGATAGGATCCATCTACATGTGAGAATATCACCAACCTAATAAAAATAATAGCCAAAATATTTATTTATGTAGGTGTGAAGTAGCTATAAGGTATAGGTCATCAAGAAAATGACATTTGGTATGAATATCCCCTAAGATCCTAAATAAAATCTAGTGTGGCCAAAGAATTTATCGAAGCATCTATATGGAGATGATTGTGTCAATAATGGCCTTGATTAATATTGATGGTTGTCTTAATGTCATAATGTTGTGAATATAAGCATAGGATATAAAACAAGATATTTAAAATGTGGCCAAATTAAAATAGTTGTCTACTTGTTAATTAAAGGTTTACACCATTTATGGAATAATGGTAGTTGCAATATTTGCATTTATGAGCATTGATTAATATAAATTGTTATATCCACTAAAATTTTATGTTTGGATATTGTAAAAAGGTTGTGTCATGTCTATTTTAGAATGAAAAAATGGGTATGACATTTTGGTATAAGATCCTAGGTTAAACTCTGAGATCTTTGGGGATGATCTGCATGATTTCATCACCTTCTCAAATCTAGTTAATCTGAATTATGTAATTTGAATGTTTGTGTATGATACATGTCAACTATATTAAAATATGAAATATATGGATAAGGTGTCATAAAAGGAAGGTATAAAATATGTTGTATCTAGGTGTCACCAAGATCCCTAAATTGTGAATGCAATTGAAATTTAGGGTCAAATCCTTAAGACCCTACAATAGGTGATGACTATATCAGAGGAAATGTTGCCTCAAGTATCTATGTTATAAAAAGGGGCCTATTTACCCTATTAAAGGAATGGGAAGGTTCATAAATATTCATATTTTAATCATAGAAGGTGAAGAAGGAACTTACTTTAACATTATTATAGGAGGCATTGTACTCAGATGTAAGCCCCATTATGTTAGTTATGGATTTAAGACAAAGTAAATCCTGATGAATGTAATCTAAGAGGGAAACTAACTCAGATGTTTGATTCAACTATGTATTTGATGTCCATTACACATGAAATTACCATAGTAATGTTTGATTTTGGGTTTTGAAGTCATGATATGGATAATGCAAGTATTGAGCTTGTATAATTCCTATGATACTTATTATGACTATTATATTATGATAAAGAATAAAATTCTTGTGATATGTTGTTATGGTTGGAGGAATATTAGACCATATCAATTTAAATCACATGGTTATATACATATAAATATACATTCATACATACATGCATACATACACATATTAATTATCTATTATTTTATTTAGCCTGAATAATTGCAATTTCTATGTTGTTACTATATTAATGATGGACTAAAATTTTGATTGATGTTGGCTAGTGATGTTTGAAATAAATATTAGATGTTGTTAATTTAATTTATAAGTATAAAATTATTTAATTACATCTCTTTTGGAATTATGAATTCCCCAGATATGTTCATTGTGTATGTTTAAATTGTGGGAATGTTAAAGAAAGTGTTTCTTATTGTTTAGATCATTATGACCATTTGATAAACCATGATATGGTAAAAAAAAATTATTGAGGTTATGGATTACTCTATGTATAAATATAATATTGAATTATGCTAAAAAAATTAGTGTTAATCTTGAATTTTGTTTGTGAAATAAGATGTATCTCTGAGGAATGAACCAGACCAAGTACATCTCTGCATAATTATTCTTTCATGAAAAGTGCATGTTGTATTTAAGTAGGTTTTGGATGATAATTGAATTTTTGTGCATATATGAGCATAAATAGACATATAATTATATTTATGGGTTCATGTCAAATGGTTAAAAACATATATTCCTAGTTGTGAAGGAACTAGAATGGATTTAGATAACCTTGCATATGTTTGATATTATGATGATAAATCAATCAATATCTAAATATGCATATATAAAGATGATGATTGGTTAAATGGAAGCCTAAAATATCTAATTATAATTTTAAATTTATATGAATCCATGTAGTAGTAACTTTGAATCAATACATTTGGTATTTTTATATTCCATCAGGACAAGGACTTGTTTTAATCATGATCGCTAGAACTGCTAACTACTCTAGGAACTTGAATAACACTATGTAGCAGTAAAAACCAAAAGGAGGTGACCATAGAGGTACCCTTATATTTAAATAATATATATGAATTTTATTTACAAGAATATATGTATGCACATATAGGTGAGCCTTAATTGCATGCAAAATTATAACTAAATTCTCATGTGAAAACTAGTAAGGCCTGATTTCATAAAAATATCACACCTTGGAGGATGGTGAACATAGACTACCTTTATGTATGAATTATAAAATATACATAAGTATTTCATATCTTGAATTATTGAAATTATGTTCTTTTCAAAACCATGCCCTAAAATTTCTAACAAAAGTATAAAGAATTTGATGCAAAAGGCATTGCAAAATGACTGCAACTAATGCTATGACTATGACATGGTATCTTATTTATTTCATGCTTATATTAATGTTATTGTGACATTATGTGATGGTTTTCTATGATCAATTTTATATTATGGAGTATTTTCAAAGTCCTCCTATGCTAGGCGTGGTAGTATATTGTTTATCCCTCTCATGAATGTTACATTGGTGGCTTGTCAAATTACTTCTATGATGGGCATGGTAGAAGGTTATTTGAATCTCCTCTGATTAATGGAAGAAGCAATTATCTTCATCAAGAATTATATGAACCATGGGATAATTTCCTTATCATAATTAAATTGTGTTTTCCTCCCCCTGAGTGGCTCTTATAATTACATAGTGATCTATCATGATCTAATTTTTTTAATGTGTTTGCCAAACTTATTTTAAGTTGTCTAACATTTTGGTTATATTGATTAGGAACCAACATTATTTTCTCTTGTATTCAAATTTTTAAGCTAAAGGTTGATCATGGAATTTATTGATGAATTCTAGTTGAATTTTATTAAATTATTGGAACTACTTTGACTCATTTTATTTATTTTACTATTACATGATCTGTTGATGTTTCTTCAATTTATTATGATGCTTGTTCATGATAGTTTCATGTGTTAGTATATGCATATTTGTCACTTCAAAAAAGTATAAGTGAGAATAAGTATCTTGTAAAATATCTAAGTGAGATGAGATGGTAACATGTCATCTACATTTAAGACACCATATTTACTCACCCACTAGACATGGTGCATTTAGACATTGAGGTGTCTCAAAAGCACTAATGTGTCTCTTTCACTCTATGCATTGACTATGGCTGGTGGATAGATGTCCTAGGATCCTATGACATATTGATCAACACATTCCTACTTTGGCTAATGGATTGATGTTTTGAGAGCTGTAGGTATGTTGATTTTCATATGATCCTTTGGGTTGATGGATCAATGTTATGGGAACCTATGATTATGGAATAACATGGAAATAGATTTCTCAAAACCTTCCATTATTGACATGAAAAATTAAGAAGTAAACATTTCTATGTTTTTAGTCTTCTTTAGTATAATTGTGGTGATGGGAGACATTTTCCCATGCTTTACTTATTTAATAAGATTCCATGTGCTTCAAATGTCACTAAATATGGTGACTCAATGTTACACCAATATGTTCTGAATAATTCATTATGAACTTAGGATATTCTTACTCCACTTAGAATGGTATGAACATGGATGGATACCTATGATAACAATATGGTTTTTATGCTTGGCACCCATCATTATTCTCTCAAAATGAATCATACATCTATGGAACACTGGTATTCTCATAGTAGAGAAATTGTGGGTCTCAATGGATTGAGACACATGTGTTTTATAGTATGATTTACATCACAATGAATTACCTTATTTTATGAATTAATTGTAATTTTATATAATATTATTTATTTAAAAGCCTCATAATAGTCAATTACCATTTAGCACAATGCACCAACATCTAATGTAATCAATGAAATATAATTTGGTAGTATACCCTTGAATGAAGAAAGGCTTGGGTCTAAAAATGGACCACTTTCATATTCAAGTTAGGGATATTTTACCTAAAATAATGTTAAAATTGTTATGAAATGATTGAATCATCCATATGAATTGATCTCAAGTATTATTATTGTGTTGAAAGAATAATAAAAGTCTATCCTAGAGATTTGTGTAATTAAAAAACCTTGAGCAAGTGGAACAATTACTTGTATTTATGAAATGGAATTCTTGACTTATGATGAAAAGTATGGAATGATTTTGTCATACATTTTATAAACCAAGTAAGTAAATTGGTGTTAAGAGATTGAGGATCAGTGGTTGTTGGAATCCTTAATGTATGAACAAAGTAGTCTTGCATCAAGGATCATGCCCTTTCAAGGGAGGGGGAAAATGTAATCCACCTCATGAATAACAAGTGATTTCAATTTTTAATAGACATAAAAATGCTTGATAAAGACTAATATCCCTACCAGTGGAACTATAGGGAGCTCACCTTTGGATACATAATGAATATGGTATCATTGATACTCTCATTTAACTATTGACAATAATGTTATTCTTGGCCCATTGTTACATGCTTTGGGTATAAAAAAATGTGACTATGATAATGTATGGCTATAATTCCATGGTGGTGATAATTATAGGATTAAGTGGCTTATACATATGGTAAGTATGATTTAGCAACACTTGAATTTTTTCCCTATATTACAATTAGATTATACATATACTAGGTGTTATATAGACCTCACTTCATTACCTTGTGAATTTATGAGTAAGCTAATTACATTAGTTTAAAATACATGATCTAACATGATTATGGTTACAAGATTTGATTATTAGAATATAAGAATTTTATTGGTGCAATAAGTGTGTAGAAATAGGTCATTACCAATGAAGGAACAAGGACTACACCAAGTATTGTCGCATCATGTGTGATCTTATATTTGACCCATATCTTGTCTAAACCTTAACTAATATAATTTGAATTCCTTGTATGACATTAATCCCTTTATTTGTTCTTGCAATGTCTTAATGGATTGTAATCATTGTTAGGTTGGTTAAAAAACATTTGCCTAGTCATTTTAAATATAAGAGGATGAAGTGGACCAATGTCTAGAATGTCTTATGGAAAAATTATAGGCTTGTCCATTAATTATAATTTCCCTAAGACCTATGTAGGGAGGTCAGTTTTATTAGAAATAACCATAAGAATCTATTATAGCTGCCATATGTTGTTATGGAATGGCAAAAAGAACATCCATTTATAAAGTCATGGTTTAGAAAATAGAGTGGTTGTTCGATCAAAGGAAAGAAAATTCACATCATATTTAGATTGGGATGTAAGGAGGAGAGAATGCCTATTTGAGGAAGGTGGATCTCTTATAAAAGGACTTTTTTTTCATGTTAGTATGAAGAGATAAGGAGAAATGAAAAAAATAAAACCAAAAAGACCTTGGAGAGGGAGAGCCTTGTATTGAAGAAAGTTTTAGAAAAGATCCCAAGGAGGACTAAGATTGACTACTAGGGTTATCTTTTGATTTAACTATTATCTTGTTTGACCAAATGGATTTTGTGTGATAATAATTACTTTACTATGTTTGGGAAGATTAAAATCGACTTGTATTACTTATTGTATTTACTTATTTTCCCTATGTTTGTTCTTGAGTCACCCCATAGTCTTTCCTACCCTTGTGTGTGAGAGTTTGGAGTTGAGACATTCCTACATGGATGTTCTAGATGTTAGGACTTATGCTTGTTTTTATGGTAAGGTTTCATTGTTTAATAATATTGATGCATTGAAAGGTTACATTATTCATGGTATAATAAAGGTTAAGTATCTCATGTGGGATATGGTGGTAGGCTCTCATGACCATATATATCATAACACATGTAATTGTATGAATGCATGATTGATTTGATCTATGTCATTTATCTTTTGTGTTTTATCCTTTTTGAAAATATATTTAAGGTTAGTAACCTATTTGAATATGAAAATTTTGTAGTATCACCTTGGTATTATCCATCTCTTTCACCCCTAGACATATTGATTTCTTATTTTCTTTATTTTCCTTATACCATGATGAGAACATGATTCCTACTAGGATTCTTAGAGAAGTCACTTGATGATGTCAAAAGGTTAGGAGGTGAGCCCACCTTTTATTGGTCAAAGTGCACCTAAATAAAATATGATTTCATCTTTAGCTATTGATTATTTTTTTATTTCTATAATTGGATATAAGCCAAAGATTACTTATTCTCACCTGAACCTATTGTATCTATATGTTGATAGTTGATTGTGGGATAATTTGTGAGCCACTATCATTATTAATTTTACTAATTGAAATTTTTGGTTATTACTTTAGAAAATTGTTGAATAGTCTTATTGTTTATATATGATTCTATATTTCCTCACAATAAAGTCATCATCTTAAAATGAATCCATATGAACATTGTATATACATGCTTGAGCTTGGCCAATTTAATGGCCTTATTATATATCCATTTATATTTAGTTGAATATCATGTGAGTGTTTTGTTCATTACATCTTGAGATGATTGTAATATATTTATTTATATATGGTCTTTATGTGGAATATGCATGTAAGTAGGAAGGCAAGTGACTTAGACTATCTATGTTAATGATATTAATGATAATATTATGATTTGCTTGTATGAAGCTGGTTATGATAAACCCTTTTATGGTAAGTCATAATCTAAGTAATATAAAATCTTAAATAATACTTGAGCTATATTAAGGATAACCTCAATGGGTTTTGATCATGGATCTTCCTAGAAGGAATCTTCCAAATGAGGAGTAACTCTTAGGTCTATATGGATCTTTTGATAAAATGATGAGCATGCCTTACTTGGTTTAACCTTGGTGATAATAAGCCTTTTTATGGATAGTAAAATGTAATCCTTTCCATATATTATATTATGTATATATTTGGTATTTAAGTCTATCCATGTGTGGAAGAAACATAAAATATTAACCTGTGTTGATTATCATTGGAGATAACAATTTGGCTTAACTTAATTATCTAAATGTTGAGTGTGTTTGTTGATGCATGAAAGTGTATCATAGGGTTTATATAGTGTTTAAAACACTTATAATTTATAGACTCAAATAATCTATTTCTTGAGTTTCTAGTTTTGTTATTCCTAACATCTGTGTTGGAGTAGCGACTAAGCTATATAACTATTTCACAAAATAAAATGTAGGTGGTTATTGGGAAAAACTATGGTATTAGAGATTGTATATGAAGATGAATTTCATTTGATCTAAGTCTAGTAAATAATGATCAAAACCTAATGTCCATACCCTAATCTATCATGAATATTTACAATTAAAAGCTAAACTATAGTGATTTGATTAAAAAAGGAGAAAATAGGTAGGGTAGGGTAGAAAAGAAGAATGTTTCTATTTTGAGTCCAGAAATCATGACAAATATTAAATTTCATCAAAGACATATAATCAAATAAACATATGGCATGAAATATCCAAGATCAAATATCTTATCATATACCAAGCAAATGCCTAAGGATTTTGAAATAATCCAAATAAGAAAACAAATTCACTTTAAAGATTTATTTCCACAAGAAAATCTCAGTAACACATCTTCAAGAAAAGAAAGGAAAATGAAATGAATCTAAAACCTTTCAATCAACCTAACATAAGCTCAAATTTATAATGTTGCATTAACGTATGCACATCTAGAATTCATGAAAGCAATTCAAGTCTAAACATCAAACCATATACTTAAGGAATTAGCCATGATAACAATCACACACAAAAATATGAGACAATCTTTGCAAAATTCCATTACTTTCTCCAAAATTTACATAAATTTTTTTTCTCTCAAATTTTCCTCCCCTTTTATAATGACAATAACTCCTTTTATAGGCAAGCTATGAGGTATGTCAGTTAACCACTAGCAAATGAGAATGATATAAGTGTCAAGGATAGTTGTCTTTCTAAAACATTCTAGAATCAGTGAAAGTTGTCAAGTGGACTAACATATAATCCATGTGTGTTAAAAATTTCACATACTTTTATAAAATAGAATATTCTTTCAAAATGGTTTACATAATTTTTATATAAGAGAATATTCTAAGTCAACTTAGTTGACTTTGAGACACCCCTACTATTGTAACCTTTTACCTTTGTTGTAAAATTTTCATGGATTTTTCATATTGCTCACCAATTATTCTAAGGCTGATAATTGGCTCCATGAAAAATTCCTCTTCTTGCCCTACCATTTCTTTTAAGTCTTTATTAGTTCTATGAAATACTTCTTTAATGATTCTAGCATTGCATATCTTCTCCTTTGCTAATAGTATCATGTTCAAGATGCATTTATTATCTACCCTTGTAGTGCCCTAGGTTTTGTTATTCACCTCTTGGATTAATTGAGTATCCTTGTGTTGAAACTCCTCATCAATTATCAAGCCCATAGGACTGAGTATGGTTGGATCTTTAATCAGGCTCCCTAGTACTTGCACCATTTGCTTCTCCAACTGCTTGTAGTCATTTAAAAGTCCCTCCATGCCTTTGGATGATTTATTAATATCCCTTATCCTCTCCAATAAGATAATCATGGCCATATTCAAATGTGATAGGTTGACTACTTTAAACTTAGGAATCTGGCCTTCCATCAATATCATGATCAAATCTTTTACCTTAATCTCTAAAGTTTGCCATTGATTGGCATATTTCATAGATATGGATTTTTAATTCCTCACCACATCTAGTTTGAATCTGATTGTCTTCAAAAAACCAATTGTTTCATAAATAGATGTTTCAAAGATAATAATAATAATGTTCCCTAGAATTGATAGAATAGATTGTTCCTCTATATTCTTCTTTTCCTACTTCAGGTTCTTTATGGTAGCTTGAAACCTTTCTACCTAAGATTGTGATAAGTCTATGAAATCTTCTTCCAAAATAGGATCCTCCCCTATTATTTGTCCTTTATTCTATGTTAAATGAGTCAAAGGTTCAAACTTTTGGTGAAAAACTTCTTCACCGCCTTCAATAACTAATGTCTTGGTAACCCTTTGTAAGCCAATAGTATCTGGATCATATCTGACCCCAACTAAACATTGACCCATATGCTTACTTATCACTCATCATTTTTATGTCAACTAATTGACTTATTGTATCCAATCCATTTTCCTCTTCTTCTTGTAAATCAATGATCTAAGGCTTCAATTCTTATTACATAGGGATGTTAGTAGCTTTTACAAGATCCCATGGATGATATCTAGTAGGCAATTTCTATAACCTTGGTTCATTAATGAACCATTTAGGAATAGGTGATCCATATATGATGTTTTCCTCATTGAAAAATTTGACATTCTCCAAAGGTGGTGTGATGGCCATTTTTGGTTTCTTAGATTTTGAGACAATGGCAATCTCAGCTTTCCTCTTAGGAGTGTCAATGGCTATTAAGTCTAAAGACTTCTCTTTTTTATTATCCTATTTAGTTTCCTCAACACTTGACTCTTATGTATCTGAACATATATCATATTTCATATATAGCATCTTTAATTCATCCTCAATAAAATCATGAAGATCTAGAGCTCTCATATAAACCTCCTATTGAAGCAATCCTTGCTATGTTGTTCTACAAGATCCAAGAGATGATAAACTAGAAATTTCACTGGCTTTCTCTCTTTAGGCCTATCTTCTACTCTTATATCTACTAATGGAATTATAGAATAATAAACATCTATAAAATGATATTACTTAGGACCTAACTGCCATCTATCCTCCATATTTTGATCTCTATTCAACCTAGATTTAGGATTTATATTGTGCTCTTTCAACTTTCTAGTAATTTAAAAGTAGGAAGTTGCCTTGGTGTATATAAAGTCAAATGCACTAGGCTCATGTTCATAAGGTATATTCAAAATACATTTGATCCTTAGATGTTACTTTACCCTTCCATAAGGGTCCCACTATCTATGGTTATCAATTTTCAAGTTGAAAGATAGTCTATGCTTTGAAGCAGCCTTAATATGATCCCACTATTTGAAAATAGTCTTACCAATTGTCATAAGAAAATTGTACATAAGCCCCTTTCTCTTCATCTTAAAAATTCCATCTATCCCATTGAAAAATTGGTAGGCTACTTATTATTTTACTACTTTATCATGTACATGAACTTATAGTTTGAAAGGCGTAGTTTGAGTTACTTTAATCCTTATGACTATGAAATAAAGATAAATCCATATGTCTCCTATTTCTTCAATATAATTATTGATTAAATATCTTATTCTCATCATAGGAATACCATCAATATCTTAACTCAATACAAGGTAAACATAATCAAAAATAAATTGGATGTAGTCTTTATAATTATAAATGTGAAACTTAGAATAGTACTAGGAAATAATTTGGGTGCCATTAGAATACCATTATCTTTGATTTAGGATCTTAGTGGTTGCACATAGATAATCGAGAAGATAGGAAATAATGTAAAAACTAGTCCTCTTCTTATTCTTGATCCCATATATTTATCTGCTTAGGGAAATACTAATAATTTCAACTAATAGAGGAACAAACACTTATTCAATGATTAAATATACCATATGGACCTACATTGGTTCTACATAAGTATTATGTGCACATCCATACAAATTGTTTAACATTGTCATGACCATCCTAACTCCATGTCTAAATTGACTGACATGGATGTTCTTTATAGGATCTACAATAAATTTATTACCTACCTCTAACCATTTAGATAGGATATCTATCATGTTATAGTTTTTAGCCCATAATTTAATGGAGTTTAGTTCAATTTAGAGATTATAAAGCTTGTATTAAGACTTAAAGGAAATTGGGGATATGTAAGTAATTTTCCTTAGATTATGTTCATTAATAAATATACCCTTGTCTATTTTAGTTTCTTTGAAAATTGGACCATGACCATCGATACAATGAAGTAATTCTAGATTAATAGTAGACCAATCATCTAAATGGCCATAATATCATCATAGAGTCTCTTATTTGGGAGGATATTCTCTTGTTATTTGATTATAAATCATTGGTTCTAAATTTATAGAACAACTATAAGCAATTGTTGTCCCTTGTATTTAATGAAGTAGCTATAAATTTGGTGTCATTGAAAACTTGACCTTTTACATGTGATGATAAATATAGCTCAACCACTTATTTTAAAACATGTCCATGTGTCATCATTGATATAATACCAATTGAATTATCCTTTGAAATTTATAATTAAACTCTTTTTGACTCAACACAGTGAATCTAGGAATAGTTTAGGGCTTTCCATATGTTCTAAGACTTTTTAGAGGTTTAAATGGAGCTTTAATGGTGTCGAGTAAGTTATAAATATGTGATTTTATGGCTTAGATCACTCTTGGATCTTGTATTTATACCTTTCTCATGCTTGGGTCCCCAATATCTTCCAATATGATGTGTATGGTTATGTGGCATTACCATGTCACTCAACTCATTTATTTTTAAAATTTGATTTTTTGTCACTTGTATATGTTCCATCATCTCATACTTTTTTAAGCTTGATTAAACTCACTCTATCTATCTCTTTAGGATTCTACTGGGTTTGACTTTATTTATGGCCATCAATATTTGAAATGGGTTCACAAGATTATTCCACTTGGTAGAATTGAATGTTTTCTGTGTACCTTGTAGAAAGTATACATTACTTTAATGCTATTTCACAATGTGGTGGCATAATGTGAAATCCAAGCTCTTTAACTCCTTGACTTGATGTGCACTATTTATCTTTATCTATAAGATTGAACATGTACCATTGATCTTGATTCAAGTGATTAAATGTGCATCATTGATGTGCTGAATGAACCATCAAATATAGACTATTGATATGTTCTTTATATATCTAATTAAACATGGACCATTGATCTGTATCATGTTCACTATGATTATGACACTTGTCACCATTGCATTCGATCTTAATATGCTTTGACATTTTTACTCCATGCTCACCATAGATTTGATTTTGTAATATGGAACATGCTCTATTATTCTGGTTCTTGACTTATTGACTTTGGGGAATCATCTACTCATCATTGATCTTAGATCTATCCTCCTAATATTTGGACACTTGTCAATCCCATGCGTTTTCATACCTATGAATAGTGAATGCAATGAAGTAAGGTTTCAGGATATATATAAAGATTTAGAATAAATTTTAGACTAAGGCTTTAATGAGTTAATAAAGTTGATTAAGACTTAGGTTAAAATTAATATAAGGCTAGGAATGAATAAAATGACACATCAATTAACCCATCTTAATAAGAACTTAGGTTAAATAAATTTAGACTAAGGGTTTTTAAACTCATTTAAACTTGGATTTAATTAATCAAATAAACACTAAAGGATAATCAAAAGGGTCAAATTAACATTAAATATTAAACCATGAACATTTGTTCATTTAAATGAAGATCTATTGAACCTACAACATGGAAACACATGAAGCAAATGTTAGCAACATTAAATAAATACAAATAAACCTTATGTATTAACATGCCAATGAAATCTATAGTAAAACATGATGTTCAATAATGAATTTTGATCAAGTTAAAATTATAATTCATAGCATAATTTGAAAAATTGAACAAGGGTCCACATTATTAAAAAATTGGGGTATGTTGAGATTAAGAAATGGCAAATTCTGGGGGAAACATTACAAAAATTAGAGCTCAGATACTCTTGTTTTAAACTAATAAATATACCAATCATTCCACATGATCAAGTACCATTATTAAGATCAATTCATGATTAAAAAAAGGTTTATAAATGAAAAATTAGATTAAAACATAAAAAATTAGTCATGTTGTGTGTGTGCTTTGATTCATTTACTGATTGCCATGGGATTTAGAGGACAACTTCTAGATTTCATGACCTTAATCATTAACATAGACTTATATCATATTTAGATATTCATTATGAATCATGTTTTATTTAATGGGAATGCTTTGGAATTTCTCTACTGCCATCTAGGTATCCATAGCCTTGACAAAGATACCTTTGCCTCCACTCAAGGCCTTATTCCACTACCAGCTAGGTGTCCATATCCCTGGTGGATATTTCTAGAATCACCTTTGCTTATAAATCCTTTAAATTTTTAATAAGGCTCTTATTTTTTGTATTTTCAATTATACTTAGTTGTATAACAAATGTTGGGAACCAGATTAGCCAAGTATTTAGGATTTATGTCAAATGCTTGATTTTTAGACAATCATCCTTAGTTATAAACTTCATCCTAGGTAATAATATTCTTTAAGTGCTAGTATGACTTATCTCTAATAATTCAAACTTTCACTCAAACATATGCAATCATTATTAGAACCAAACTTAGATCAGAACAAGGTTTAAGATTTTCAAGGAACTATATATATATATATATATATATATATATATATATATATATATTGGTTCTAATAATGATTCTAGCAATCTCCGCCAGGTAGAATCACCTTTGCTTATAAAGCCTTTACATTTTCAATAAGGCTCTTATTTTTTGTATTTTTCAATGATACTTAAATCTACAACAAATGTTGGGAACCAGATTAGCCAGGTATTTAGGATTTATGTCAAATGTTTGATTTTTAGACAATCATCCTTAGTTATAAACTTCATCCTAGGTAATAATATTATTTAAGTGCTAACATGACTTTTCTCTAATAATTCAAACTTTCACTCAAACATATGCAATCATTATTAGAACCAGCCTTAGATCAGAACAAGGTTTAAGACTTTCAAGGAACTAATATATATATATATATATATATATATATATATATATATATATATATATATATATATATATATATATATATATCTTCACCAATTTCTCAAAATCATAACATTAAGCTCACAATTTACAAAATCCATGATCAACGAATGTTTAAAATTTATACCTACATTCTTGATTTGATAAGTTCCTTTTGAGAATTTAGATGGATAAGGGAACTTGAAAACTTATCTTTGAAAAGACTTATTGAAATCAAAAAAAAAAAAAAAGATAAAATAAACACACAAGAAGAAAACAAATATTTACAAACAAAGAACAAGAATGAAAATAATATAAGCTTACCTAAACTAACTCTAACTATTCTTACAAGTTACTCCATAAATACTTGAGGTGGAACAACAAAAATGTAATTCTTGAGATATTTCCCATTAGTTGGCAAAGTGAACTCTACTCTTTAAAAGTCTTTGAGCTTAAAGGTGTTTTCTCCCAATGTCTCAACAATTTTATAATGGCCAATCCACAAAGGAGTGAATTTACCATGTTTTCTTATTGGCTCAGATGCTGTCTCATAGGAGAACTAGGTTTCCCTTCTTGAACACCTTGATATTTGAACATTTGTCAAACCATATTTTGGTAGTGGTTTGATGTCTATTAAATTTGGAAAATGCATTTTCTCTTCCATCCTTCGTTTGTATGATATCAAGCAACCTAGAATTAGCATATTCTTGATCTTATTCCATATACTCTTGGATGAACTTGTAAGTTAGAAATATAAGAGTAATTGGAAATATTGGTTCTTGACCATATACCAATAGAAATGGTGATTCTTTTAGATATATTTTTAATTTGGTTTTATCTACCCAAAGAGCATATTTAAGTAATTTATGCCATATTCTTGGTTTTTGATCTACAAACTTCTTAATTTCTTTCATCAAAATTTTATTAATAGAATCTAAAACTCCATTACCTTGAGGATAATGGTTTGATGAAAAATTAAGAGTTATTTTGTTATCATAAGCCCACTCAGTCATCTCTATAGATATAAAGGCTGATACATTATCATAAACCAATGATATTGGTGTCCTAAATCTAGTGCAAATGTTTTATTTGAAGAAGTTGATAACATATTTTGTTGCTAGTGTCTCTATCAATCTTATGCAATAATCAATAGAATTAATAAAATATTTGTGTCCATTTAAATTATTAAGGTTAATAACCCCCATAAATTCCAAACCCCATTGAGTAAAAGGTTTGTCAATTAACATTGGCTTCAATGGCATAGTTACTTTTGGTTCCTTGGTAATGAAAATCTGACATTGATGACATTCTCTAACATGCTTATGTGCATCCTTGAATATTTCTGGCCAATAATATCCTTCCCTTAGGATATTGTAAGCTATTTTATTTCCAAAAGGGTGTCCACTCCCAAGTTTTTGATGAAAATTACTCAAGATTTCAACTGCTTCTTCTTTTGAGACACATCTCAAGTATATACCTTCATAGTTTTTCCTATGGAGTACCTCATCCTTGATCAAGAAATGAGTTGATTTGAGCATCAAATATATTAATTTATCTCTATTAGTACCTATAGTACAATAAAAATTAATCATGAAATGAATGATTGCATCATACCAATCATTTGGTTGAGATTATTGTTGATCAACTTCCATAATGCTCAAACTAAGATTAGTGTTAGTAATTAATTAAATAAATCCCTAATATCTCACTAATTTTTAAGTTTTCATTTCAATATCATATTCTTGGAATATATAATTCCACTTACCTCTTCTCTCTCCCAATTCAAAATGACTAAGCATAAATTTAGTGGTAGGGTCTAGCAATATTGCATGCACTTTATTCCTAAGAATATAGTGTCTAAAATTTGTAACTACCTTAACTAAATAAAATGCTTGATTATAAATTAGAGAATAGTTTAACTCAATATTTTAAAATCTATTTCTCATAATTTCAATAAGATGATCATATTTATCAAATTTATGAGTTAAAATAACTGTTATAGTATGTTTAGAAGTAAAAGAATAAAGATAGAAATCTTTTGTAAAATGAGGACTTACCAACAAATATGATTGTACTATTAATTATTTAATGTCATTTAAGTATTTATTAGTTTATTCATTCCATATGACCTTTGTATCCTTCTTCAGCTTGTCATTAATTGGATTTACAATTTCTACAAAACTAGAAAGGAATTTTCTTACAAAATTATTTTTTTCAAAGAAAGAATTTAATTATTTTCTATTGTTTGGGGTTTATATCTTAGATATGGAATTAAATATATTAGAATCTATATGAATCCCATATTTATTTATTAAATCTCTTAATAATTTCCCTTTAGTTACACAAAAATGCTTTTCTTAGGATTACGAGAAATTTCATACCTTTTACAACATTTAAATACTTGTTGTAAATGCATTATATGATCTTCCCTGTTGTTATAAAACATAGTTAGATCATCCATATATATAATGATGTATTTATATATGATACCTTGAAAGTCATGGTCCATAGATATTTGAAAGGTAGCTCCTACATTTATGAGTCAAAAAGGCATCCTCTTATAAGCAAAAGTACCCCACTTTGTTGTAAATGCAGCCTTCATTCTATCCTCCTTGTTAACAAGTAGTTGATTATAACCTAAAAAACCATCTAAGAAATACATCATGGAAGAATCACTAACAATTTGGATCACTTGGTCAAGATATGGTAAACAATAATTATCCTTTTTAGAAGATCTATTCAAATTTCTAAAATATATAGATAATATAATCTTTCCACTTTTATTGTTAACTGGTACTAAGTTAAATATCTAGGTAGAATGTCTAATTGGAAAAATTATTTTTGTATCTAATAGTTTATTGACCTCTTTATAGATTAATGGCTCCAAAATAAGATTGGCATGTCTTTGATTTTATTTAAAATTTTTGCAAGCTTATTTTAATGGAATAGTATGTGTAATGACTCTAGGATCAAATATATTCAAGTCTTCATAAGACCATGATATAACATATTTGTATCTATTTAACAAGTCTTTAGCCTTTCTAAACTCTTCATTTGTGTATACTATACTAATGTTTACTAGCTGAGGTTGACCTTAAATTCCTATGTCAACTAAATTATAATCTTTCCCACTCACTTTGTGAAATTTAAAATATTCAACTAGCTTGTCTTGATCAAATAGTCTTTCCAAGGTAATGATGCCTTTGGGAATCCTATTGTCATTTAACTATATATTCTTGTCATAAACTTTGTCTTCATCAAGATAATTCTCATTGACCTCATCAATAATATGAGACTCAAATACTCTTGAGTTGTTCATGAACTTAATTATTTGTTGATCATCACTAAATAATTACATATGGTTAACATTATCAGGTACAAAGGGACATGGGATCAACTCAATGTTTAGCCTTTGGGAGTTTTGGCTTGGCATAAGGTTGGTTTCAACTGAGACTAGTTCATCAATATACTTGCTCTCTTCTCTAGGGATTTAAATAATGTTTAAAGCATCAAAATACTAAATCAAGTCCCATACTCTAAACCTCTATTTTTTAAGATATGACAATTTGGATTGGTACTTACTCTTAACCTAATTAACTACTAGTTCAAAATCACCATACACTATTAGTTATTTAACCTTATATTTGATAACAAATTATAAACCTAAGATTAATGCTTCATATTCTACCAAATTATTAGTGCAAGAAAATTAAATTTTATAATAAGCATGTTATTCTTTCCCAATGGGATTGATTAAGACTACTCCTAGTCCAAAAATAGATTCTCATCTAGCACCATCAACATATAATTTCCAAATTTTAGGCATAGTATGAGAGTCTTTAGAGTTACATACCTAAGAAGTGTCAAGAGTGTAAACTCCTAAATTAGAATTAACCATGTTGACCTTTTCATTAGCTACATTGTATTCATTGATCACATGCTTAGTATTTCATTCCCTTTAAATTTGAATTTGATTAGGAGCTCCCCTCCATGGGAGCCACATATGAGAGAAATAAATTGACATGTATCCATTAAAATATTTGGTCTAATCTCTACTAAGTAGCATTCTATAAGAATTTGGAATCTCCATAACTTGAATATCAATGAATTTCTATATCCTTGGCTTCGAAAGAAGCTACATATGCACATTCAATAATTCATGAATCACTTTGAATCTTGATTTGTCTAATTGATTCACTACTCTATCAAACTTAATAGGAGTTAAACCAAGCTTCTCACAAATACCTATTGGCATGATATTAGTAGAGGCACCTGAATCTAATAAATAATTATGTAAGTTTTTACCAAAAACTCTAATTTTTAGTAACAAAGGTGGAATGTCTACTTTGTTCTTATATGGCACTGCATTGGAATTTGTAGCCTTTTGTGATTTATAAGGTTTTTTTCTTATAGATTCTAGCAATAAATCTATTTGTTTAGTAATTTGATTGAATTCATGTAAAGTGATATTATCTTTAATATTATTCATATCCTCTACTATATTGTATCAACTCCTAGTAGAAGAACTATATGATTTTACATTATTTCTAGTGTTACTTCCCTTTGGAGGTTCTAGATTGTTATCTATTTTGGGATCAAGAGGAGTATCAAAGTGATTTGGTAGGTTGAACTAGTTAATGGCTACTTTTTTTCTCCATTATTCAATGGATAAGTATTATTTAGATACTATTTAAAATCACGAATATCCTTTAGAGTATTTTTAGGTTCATTCTCATCTTGGAATGGAAATCAAATGTCTCCACCATAAGAGTTGTGTCAGAAGATTTAGATGACTTTAAAGAACTAGATGTACTTAAAGAATTATATTTGTTAGGTACAAATTTAAATGTATCTAATTCATCTTGAAAATCTTGAAAATCATTACAAATTTCTATACAATCTAATTCACCATGCTTTGAAGTATTATGAAATCTACAATATTCAGCCAGAGTTACAACACAAATGTTCATTTTAGGAATGTTATTATTGGTAGATGACTCATTGTTATTATTATTATTTATATTATTATGAAACCTATTTTTAGGTCTATTGAACCTCTAATAATAATAATTTATGTTGGAGATTTCCCTAGTGTTACCTACTTATCACTAAAGAAAACCAGTGCTCAATTTTTAAACCATTTTGAGTATGGAGTCATTTTCATTCTTAAGTGAATTTGAATCATGAACTTGAGTACTATTATTAGATGATATCATAATATATCATTGATATTATGGATGAGATCCACTTACAGTATTATTTAGGAATCTTAGGTTTTGACTAAGATGAGAATTACTCAAAGGAAATAAGTTTAAAATTAGAGTTTGATTCAAAGCAAGCACGTTTTGATTAGCATTTGGGATGATATTTAATGTAGGTAAATTATGATTGACATTGGGGATAAAATATGATAATTGACCTTGGGGTTGTATTTGATCACTAATTTTCATAGCTTCAACATAGGCCAAGGCTAATGTATTTATGACTCCAATAGATCTTTTCAAAAATACAAAAGTCATTGGATCTTAATTATCATTATAAATATCTAAAGATAAAGATTAATCATGCATATATGGAGCTATAGATATGATAAACATATTTTTAAATATATCATTAAAATATCTAATGGTTTTAATTGAATCTCTTTTCACCATAGTGAATTGTTGATAAAGGATACAAGGACTGATGGCCTTTCCAAACTAATCAATGAAATAAATGTTGAAATCAATCTTGTTGGTGATGTAATTTATAGGAAGATTAAGAAACATATCATATGCTACATCTATGAATGTAAAAGGAAATAATATATAAGAAACATCTTCATGAATAACATTTAACAATCTTAAGGCAGCTTTAAAGGACTTGATGTGTTCTTCAATAGTCATATCACCTATAGTACTAAAACAAATAAAATATTTCTTAGGATTTCTAGGTAAGTCATGTACCTAACTAGGCACATTAATAGAATATATAGCTAACCAATCCATACCTTGATAAGGATTGAAAATAGGAGAAACATGAAAAGGTGAAGTAGGTTGAGATTTAGAAACCCTATGCTTACCTTTATCTACTCTTACTTTCCTATGAATTTCCAAATAAAGAAGAGGTAGCCTTGTCTCTGAATTTGACCTAATTCTTATTCTTGGTAGTTCCATATTGTAAACTTAGAATCCAATTGAAAATATGATGTATATACCTTATCTTTGCAAAGAACAATGATTAGATTTATACATTAAGATTTTTTTTCACAAATTCAAACAATTCTTTCAAAGAACAATTATATTTAACTGAATTAGCTTAAAGATACCTTTAAAATTGTGAATATAAGTGATAATTACACTTATAAGTTTAAATAAACCTAAATTTTTAAATAATCAACCAATATTTAAACAAAATTGCTATCACCAACCTCAAACACGTCAGATTTACAAAGATTAAGCTACCCTAGAAACAATTCCTCATAGATCTTAAAAGCATAGTTATCTTTAGTTGAATAAGCCTAAAAATTGGTCTAAAACCATGAATATCAATGATATCTACACATTTAATCTAAGAAAAATACAATTTTACAAAGGATCAACTGATCGTTGAAAAAAATTCACTAAAATTAGCTAAGATACTTCAAATTCATAAAGCTTTAGCTTAATTCCTTCCTTCTAGTTCTAATTTCACCACCTATTGATGCATGAAAGTGTATCATAGGGTTTATATAGTGTTTAAAACACCTCTCCCTTATATAATCAAAGAATCTATTACATGAGTTGTTGGATTTGATATTCTTGATATCTATTGTGGAGTAGTGGCCAAGTTATATAACTGTTTCACAAAATAAAATGTAAGTGGTTATTGGGAGCAACCATGGTATTAGAGATTATCTATGAAGATGAAATTCATATGAGCTAATTATAATTAATAATGACCAAAACCTAAAGTTTAAACCCTAATATAGAATGAATATTTACAATGAAAAGCTAAACTATAATGATTTAATCAAAAGAAGGAGAAAATAGGTAGGGTAGGGTAGAAAAGAATGATGTTTTTTTTCTAAGTCTAGACATCATGACAAATCTAAAATTTCATCAAAGACATGAAATTAAACTAGCATATGACATGAAATTGACAAAAGCATAGATCCTATCATATACCAAGCAAATGTCTATGGATTTTGAAACAATGCAAATAAGAAATCAAATTCACTTTAAATATTTACTTCCACCAAAAAATTTCATTAGCACATATTCAAAAAAAATCAAGGAAAATGAAATGAATCTAAAACATTTTAATCAACCTAGCATAAGATAGAATTGATAACTCAGTATTAACATATGTACATATAGAATTCATGAAAGTAATTCAAGTCTAAACATCAAACCAAATACTTGAAGAAGTAACCATGATAACAATCACACAAATAAATATGAGACAGTGTTTGTAGAATTCCCTTACTTGCATTACTTTCTCCAAAATTTACACAAAAAAAAAATCTCTAAAAAAATATTCTCCTTTTACAATGATAATACTATTATCACTCTATATTACACCTTGATTGAAGACGTGCAAAGCACACCCTCACTCTAGATGATATAATTAGAACTTCTTAGAGTGTGGGTGACTTTATATTGAGAAGAACCTCCCAAGAGCGATAGTTCCCTTATGATCTATCTCTAAAGCTAATCTATTTTTATTTTGGGATGAAAAGGGGAAGGGTAAATTGAATGGAAATCCTATCTAATGTGGTGATGCACCTGAATTATTTATGACCTCTAGAAGTTGTTGACACTAATACACACATATAAATAAATAAAAGGTCCTAGATTTCCCCTAAGCATAAGTATTTTAGATGAAGGATTGAAAGAATTTTGGATTACAAAATTTCTATTTTACCTCTTTAAATGACCTGTAGAAGGTGAGATAGAAAGTAATAGGTGAGGAAGGGACCTACCAAAATGGGATATAATCCCACTTATGTGTTGATACATAATCAATTACACTCTCTTCTCTATCAAAACTCATGCAAAATTAAAAAAAAACACTTTATTGATGTATGGTATAGAATTAAAAAAATCTTAAAAAAATCATATTTAGACTTATACCATGCTATCAAAACACTCTAAAAGTATATTTTGCTTAAAAAGTCAAAAAATCCCTTTTTGGCCTATATGCCTATTTACTTGTAAAAGCCTAAATGAGCATTGTTTGCATATAGTTTGGAGTTTTTATAATATTTATAGGTATTATTATGATTTATAAACACCATACCATTATTTTTAAACTTTTACCTTGGCTTATAAACTTATGTGGCACTGTAGAATGATGCCTACTCTAATGGTGATCTCAAATGGACATGTTGAGGTATGAGACAAAAATAAAGTATCTCCACTCATAAAATTTCCATTAAATTTATTCATATGCTTATCCAAGTCTTGATTACTCTATGTACAAAAATTTGGATCCTAAAATCAATTATAGCTCCTAGAATCTTTAATTTTCTTTTTAATTTACCTTTTGTGCATGGACTATCTACATTTTTTACTAAGGTTTGCATATTTTAAATTTATTTCATGGTTTTTAAGAGGTATTAAATTTAAAAAAAAAACCTCAATAATCATAATATCCTCTTCAAGAGATTGTAAAAATCTTATACCCCTATTTATAGCATGATTTTAACCTTTCGACAAGGCAAATAGGCTTCTCAAATGATTGTGTTTTGCTTTCTTAGCCTCTGGATTGAGACTAAACATGATGAATATGATTTGAGATTATAATTTAAGTCTTTTTTCAATTATTTCATAATTTTTACCAGCTTTTTCAAACCTTATGTCTCGTAGATACAAGATTTTAAGCCTCTACACAGTCACCTTCCGTACAATAGGCCTGTAGGATTTAACTATATTGAAAACTTCAAAGGTTCATCATTATGACAATGACCTATGAATTCATATTTTACTACCTCAAAAATACCATTCATGGTCAAGAGACTTATATGTATCATTGTGTTTCTCATCTTCCTTCATTCTTAGAACATGACTGTGTTGGTACTAAAACCTTTGTATGGTTGTAGGTGTATTAGTGCCTCATTATCCCTATTCAAGACTTCACATGTTTTTTAACCTATCTCTCTCTTTAATAATTATCAAATTCTAAATCCAAAACCTCTTTTAAGTTTATGAAATCCTTTAAACTTCAAATACTTTCTTGACTATGGCACCTCTTTGATGACTATAGGTGAGTTTGTCAGTGTACAAACTATAGGCTCTATATAGGCTATAGGAGATCATCATAGTGATTGTAGGCAAGTTTTTGGTTTTTTAAATTAGTTCTTATCTTAGTATTTCACCAATAATATCCCAAAGTCACTAAATTATTTCCTTGTTTTTAAAACACTTCAAGAAATTCAAACTCTCCCTTTAGACTGCCTTATAATGACTCATCTGGATGTAGGTCACTTTATTGGCTATAAGCTTCATTTTTCATTCATTATCCCTTAAATACTCCTTAAGCCTAAGATAGAGGTCTAAGAAACCTCATGTAAAATAATGCATTGGTAACTTTGTCAATAAGTTTCTTTGGAAATCAAACCCTTAACAGGTTGTAGGTTATGTTTCCTTAGGTTTGTTGTAGGTTCAAATTTTAGATTTATTATGAATATAGCTATTATTTTGAAGGTCTATATACCCCTTGATAATTATTTATGTTAATTTTCTATCAACCCTAACTCCTTGAATATATAACCTATCGAATCAAGTTAGGGGTGAGAATGGGTTAGGTGGAAATATGATGAAGAGGGCATGATAGAAGGTGAAATAAAGCACAAAATATAGTGGGGAGCTCTGAGTATTGTAGTGATGTAGTGAAAAAGTGGATGAGGTTGAAAACAAGCATTGGAAGCATGATAGGACCAAGACAAGGAGCTATGGACAAAATTGGACAGAAGATCATAATGCCATATCAAAATGGAGACCATCGAAGGAGAGAAAGGGGTCAAAAATGGAACATGGTTTTCTCAAAAAAACCTTAAAATTAGCAAAGAAAACTTAATTCATGCTAAATTAGCCTCTTGAGACACTTTGAAAACATGTAAATGGGATTTATTAGCCATAAAAATTGAAGAATATCTAAGTGTTATGTATTAAAACCAAGAAAACTTGATGAAAACCTTGAAAATAATTTTTTTTTACAGTTTGAGGCTACCTTCCTCTCTAAAAACTATACAATTCTTCCTTTGAAGCTCATACTACACTACAGATTGACTGATTGATTTTATGACCTTTGTTTGACCTTGAATTGAATGATGAACACTTGGAGGAGACCATGGAGAGGTATAAAAATTCTTAAATATTATGTAACAACTTGATTTTCCTTGAAACTCTACCCAAGTGAAGAGAAATGAATAAAATTTATTGCCTTCCTAGTTGCAAGGTAGCATAATTTGACCTATCTTCAACTGAATGGTTCATGATCTTGGAGAATCCAATTGAAAAACCACTTAGACCATTAGGAATCCCTTTGAGTCTAGTTTATTCACCCCAAATTTCAAATCTATACCCCTCCTCAGTAGATCTATACCCCAAGGTTTTAATGAGTTAATAAACTCGATTAAGACTTAGGTTAAAATTAAGATAAGGCTAGGAATGAATAAAATGACACATAGAAAATATGAACCCATCTTAATAAGAACTTAGGATAAATAATTTTAGACTAAGGTTTTTTAACCTCATTTAAATTTGGATTTAATTAATAAACTAAAGATCAAAGGCTAATCAAAAGGGTCAAATTAACATTAAAGCTTAAACCATGAACATTTGTTCATTTTAATGAAGATATATTAAACCTGCAACATGGAAACACATGAATCAAATGTTAAGAACATTAGATAAAGACAAAGAAACATTATTTATAAATGTAAATGAAATTTAAAGCAAAACATGATGTTTAATAATGCATTTATTAAGTTAAAAGTCTAATTCATAGCACAATTTGAAAAATTAAACAAGGGTCCTAATTATTTGTAAATGGGGGTATGTTGACCTCAACAATGTCCTAGTAAAATTACTTATTGAGAAAGAGTCCCTTAATTAAAGTTTTTATCACATACGATTATACACATCTTGATTATGTATCTTGTTGTCCAAGTGCCTAATGATATAGTGTAAAAACCTCCAAAGCCATGGGACCTTGGCAATTTAAGGTTAATCTTTAGAGAAGGCTAGCTTTCTCTCACTAAATCTGATGCAAACTGATAAAATACCAATTTTGTGGAAATCTTTCTCTTTAGTTATTTTTGAATATTAAACTAGGGTTTTGATGGGAAAATGGTTGAAGAATTGAAATTTGTAGAAAACTAAAAATATGGTGATTACACAAACATAATAGAGAAAAAAATAGATTGAATTTATTTTAAGCATAGACTCATGAAAATCTAGAATTCAGAGGCAATATTTTATCTATTTTCATAAAAGGGAAAAGGATCTTTATTCCAAAGAATATTATCAAGAGGGGAAAATACCACAGATGAATTTTCTTGAGATTGAAATAAAAGATAGAGCTTCCATAAATAATAAAATAACTTGCACAACACAAATATTACAAAGACAAGAAAGGCAAAAATTAACCTTTATTTCTCTCCAAAGGTTACAACTTTTAGTAAATACATTCCAAATGCATAAAAATATAACTAACAACAAAAAGATAAATTGGGCCATGGGGTTTGCCCACTTTTATACAAAATATGACATAGAAGACATGTAGTTGTTGAATCTTGAACACTCAGTCTAGAAAATCATGAAAATCTAAAATTATTCATGTAAAAAAGGTGAGCTCTTCTATTTTCGGCATCTTATACTTGTGAAATTTCTAAAACATGGCATGCATAAATTGGACATGATCCTGGGCATAACATGGCATGGTTAGAACTGAATATCTCCATACAAGGATCCTTATCTAATGGTGGCTGAAAATAGATCTCCATGCAAGAAGTGGCACCCAAAATAGAACTTGGATTTTATAAATAAAAGATAATATTGAAATAAATTCCAAGTTTCTTTTCATGCAAACCCTAGCATGCAAAACCTAAAGTGATACTTTTACAGCATTCTAAGTCTTTATCATTTTTTACCAAAAAAGAACTATGCAATTTATAGTTTATGACTTTTCACCATTTTCAAAAATTAACATATATAAAAAAATAAAATGTAATATACACTTTTGATTTTTGTAACATTCACTTTATGAAAAAAATAAAGTGTAAAACATGTCTCTCTCTTTCTCAAAAAGAGTTATAAAAAAGAAAGTTGTACTTTTGTAATTACAATTTGTAATGTCTTGAAATGAAATTGCATATGACAATAACATTTGAAAATATTCAAAAGAGAGGGAAAATTAATCAATTTCCAAAATTTCCTCAGCTTTCTTATCATTCTCGGCCCATAGATTCTCTATAAATGTGTCAAAGGCCTTGAATATTTCTTGAATTCACTCTGCATCTGGCCCATAAGAATAAATATTGGAGGCTGCATAATCTGCATGGACATTAAACAATTATCTTCTAAAGGTTATTATGCCCTACATTTCAATTCTCATTTGATCAATTGCTTTCTCATACTTGATGAACCTATGAATGAAGCTTAAGACAAAAATAATGTCCTTTTTAGACTCCTCAACTATTTCCTTAAAGTGTTTCTTAACCTATTCTACCTAAATGAGATCTTTAGCATCATCCAATAGTTAGCATGACATTAAACTCATCATTTCATCAATCTCATATAACACATTAATTTCCTTACCATGATCCTCCTTAGCTCATTTCATAGACTCTATCAATATTCTTATCTAGAATTGAGTAGCCATGTGTAGTTTCTCATGCTCAACATCATCTTTCAATATTTTCTCAATAATGAGAATATTCATATCAATGGATTTTATGGCTATCAATTTGGGATAATGTAGATTCAAGGTTTGAATCTCTCCTTCATATCTATTAATTTATTCCTTCAAAATTTCCTTTCTCTCTATGATGACCCCATAATGCTCCTTCATTGCTACAAGAATTTTATTTATTTCCATGATCAGTTCCTTAGACCATTATTTTTTAGCCCTTCCCATGTGAGCAATCCCTCATACAAAATCAATTATAGTTTGATCTACACTAATCATCTACATTGCTTATGGTAGTTGTGATGTTTCACTAGGATTTATAAACTAGTTGAGTTCTTTGATCAACCTTTCTTTTAAGCTCATCCTTGGTAGCTTTATCATGATCAATTCTCTAGAAAAGATATTTCATACCTATCTTTACAACATGCTTAAGCCATTCTCTTTTCTAATGATCAAGGTGTTTATGAGAAACCTAATAATCTACCACCATAAAATTCTCTTTTGATTTTTCTAGAGGGGAATTTCAATTTCAACATACCTTTATCCCTTATCATCAATGAATGTCCTTGAGACGATCTTGGGAGTGGATTTTGAATTCTTCTTGACTTATGACATCTTGAAGTCCAAAGTGATGGGATCAATCATTGTTGTCTATTTCTTACTCATTGATTAGGCTAACCAACTAGGGGTAGCCTTCTACTAATCTAACGCTATCACCAAAGACTCTATAGTTGATGTTTATACATTAGTTGACACTATAAATATCAAGGATTCCTAGGAAGATGATACTAGTGGCTAATCAAGAGGTGCCTATGAGGATCCACTCTCATCAATGGTTTTTAATTCAATATCTACACCAAGTGTCTAGGTTTCTCCAACCTAAATTGATGGTAGATATTAAATAGTTGAAATGGGGGGAGTGGAGGATGGAACATACACAAGAGTGTTGATTTTAGGAACTAGTGGAAGGGTGGAAGCCAAAGCACTAAATGTGTCAATTAGGTGTGTAGGACCACTCAGGGTTGGTGATGTGAAAATAGTGGGTTGAGATGAAAGGGAATAGTAATTACCCCAAGGGTTTATGTGGTTTACAAAATTATAGTCAAGATGACTAAATACATGACAATGTTCTATTAGGTGGTGTTAAGATTAATGGTCATGAAATGGAAGGAATTTTAAATGAAATGGAAATAAAGAATGGATCGAATGGTGAAGGTGAATTGAGAAAAAGGGAAAGTGGAGTGGAAACTTGAAATTCCATTATAGGGGGCCCTGAGTGTCCACTTGGCTTATTTTGATGATTTCACATGGCTTATTGAGGTGGGAGGCATGGTAGGTGAAGTGGAGAAAAGTGGAGGGGTTGACACTCGAGGTGGAGGAGATCAAAATTATGGAGAAATAAGGACTTGAGATACTTAAGGAATCGAGACAACTAGTGGAGGTGTTGAAACCTACTATAAAATATGTGTAAGAGAAGGGGGATTAGTGGAAATAGGAGTTAGGGATATAGGATTTGAACCTATAGACCATTGTATTAATATTGTGTCCTCAACTAAAAGATAAATCAGTTCTTATATGGCTTCTCTCTATTTGCTTGATTCCCCTTTCTTTTCCTTTGTCTTCTTCCTCTTTTTCCCCTTATCAGGTTCTTTCACTGATTCACTGGGGCCCTCTTTTGAAGGAGTGATACCTCCTACTTTGAGATTTGGAAGCTTTTCCTTAACCCCTATTATCTCTCTTATGGCTTTCATGCCCTTTCTTCTTAGCCAATTGATATTATTAATAATATGGGATATTATATTGAATAGAGAGAAGGATTCAGGTACTAACCACCTCATTAGTGGTAGAGGTCTAATAATGATATGCATGAGGTAAATTAGATCTACCCTAGATTTTTCATCCACCAAGTCATTAGGGACTAGAGCCAGATCATGGTATTTTATTTATTTTAGGGACATCATAGAATAGTCCTTCATTCTAACCATTTATTCATCATCATATTCTTCACAAAAATATTGATAATATGACACATTTTTTTATGTTTCCAACTCTAGTGAAATAGTGACCTTACTGTATGGATCAAAGTAAGGTCTAGACTCTAGAGACCTAAATGTTAACTAGCACATCTCCACCTCTATAGCTCTATCCTTCAAGAGGGATTATCATGCATAATTTCCAATAAAAATAGGGAAACATATCACTACCTTGTCTCATTTTGAAAGGATCTTATGTATATCTACAAGTTGTCTAACCAACTCCAATAATGCTCATATGTTGCTTACATACTAGGTAAGTATGCAAGAACAACCACTAAAAATAGCTACCCTAATGTAGGAGTAGATGGGGAACTGAATGATGAAATAATCCCATTTGGTGATCCCAACTTTTACCACGTAAGAGTACCTTATTTTCCTAAGCTCATGATCAAACATGATGATGATGTTATAGATGAAATCATCATTAACTCTCTTGAATTATTGTTTACTAGACTATAATTTGAGATCAAGGTAGTAGTTATAGACTCTGTTTATTTATTTAAGGACTATATTAAGGTGTAAAAATAATCTTCCTTTGGCTAGGATATATAGAATATACATTGTCATATAAAATGTGTTTATCATTTTCACTTGCGTCAACTAGTTATGGAGGAAATCACTTATTAACTAAGCCTAATGTATCTAATATTTGTTATCTCTAATGATCTAGATGTACTAGTATATCCATTCCTAATAACACTTGGCATCAAGATTTCTAGTGACTCTATGTAGTAGCCTTATGATATCTCCCACTTCCTCAATAAAATCAGATCTATACATAATCTTGGGCAATATAGTGGAGGAATGCTTAGGAGTCTTGAACCACTACTTGTTGATAACCTTTTGACATCCATATTTCTTGTCCTTATAAAATTGTGTAGATGTTTGTTGAGTTATATCCAAATAACTCAGAAATTCAAAAATGGAAAATACTGTGTTGATAAAGTTAGGGTCAAGATCAAGAACCTTCTCCCCTTTCTCAGTGAAGACTTGTCTTCTATAAGGGTCATAATATAAGGCCATTTTAAGGATCAACTAAAGGCTTTGAATAAATATAAGAAAGGACACACCTTGTGGTAAACTAAAGTCATATATACTCTATATCTAGTCACTCATGACATATTCACCTATCCTAGCCCAAAAATCTCCTAGGTCAATGTGACCTAAATATGTATCTTTTATATTTGATATATTGGATTCTAAGTAATAAGTTACTCTAGGGCCCTTAGATTTGAACTTCATTTCCTTAGGGGGCATGGAAAATAAAACTACTATTTTAGAGAAACTAACTATGAAAGATGGTGGAACCTATAGGTGTCTGGAGCACTTATATTCTCTAGTGGAAATTGGAGGTCCTTGAAGCATGTCCAATGTCCATGGTGCTTTAGGTCTGTTAGGTTTCTAACAAAAGTGAGATGTGCTTGAGGTAGGACCACTCTCCATGGTGCACTAGGAGCCAGTAGGGGTCAAAGTTTGTTCAAGCACATGAGACCTATGGATAAAGTAGAAGGTGCTTAGATCACATCCACTTTCTATGGTGCTTAAAATTCTTGCATACTTATCAAATGTTTAAGGTATGTATAGTGTCTATGGGGATATAGAGGGAATCCTTGCAATGAATATTCATTGTTTTTTATTTAAATTTATATACTTGGAAATGTTCTCTTGATGAAACCATGATTTTGAATGTGAAACCTTAGAGGTAAAAATGAGGGTTTCTCTTGGACAATGGTATATTCAAGATTTGGAAACCTTGAGATGATTTTTTGAAGAATAAAACCCTATAATACCCTAGATATGCTAATTTCAACAAGATAACCACACAATCTACCCTTTAGTGATTTAGATGATGGTTTTTAAGGGAGAAAACCCTAAACTAAATGAGAATATGATTATAGAATTTTTTAAAAAGTGATAACAACTTGAAATCTTCAATTTAAAATAAAAATGGTGTAAAATTCAAATAAAGTACTATATGTCAAGTGAGGATGATTTGGAAGGTTGAGATGCAATGTAGCTAGAATTCATAGGTACATGTAAATACATGGATTAAAGCTTTCTTGCATGGCAAGGTCATTATCAAATCTCTAAAATGAAATTAGAAACTTAACAATGATAAATCTTTTGCAAAATAACCTAGTTTTTATGGGGAAAATCCTACAATTAATGTAGCTCAGGTGGTTGGTTATGGAGGTTCGAATTACTTGAAGTAGGTCCACTCTCTATGGGATAATTGGGCTTGGTAAGAAGCAAAACTTGATGTGTACTTTGCATGTTTAAAAATATGCATTTTTCATTTTAGGTTTTGCATTTTATAAGAGGAGACTTGGTGAGTTGGCAGAGGTTGGACCTTCTTGAAGCAGGACTAGTCTCCATGGATGGGGTGGTAGGATTTGATAGGAGGAAAAAACCATGGGGTACTTTACACATTTAGAATTTTCAAAGTGCACTCAAGGTTTCACATTCTATGATTTATAGTTGGTAAGTGTTTGGTGGAACATGGAGACTATGGTGCACTTTGCATGTTTTAATCATGTAATTTGCACCTAAGGTTATGGGCTCTATGGAAAGGGGTATTAAAGTTTTGGTAGGATTAGGAATTTGTCATGCACTTTGCATGTTGTGAAAATTTTCAAAGTGTATGCTAAGTTATAGATTCCATTGGATGGGTGCATGGTAGGATCTAGATCCTTTCATGCATTTTTCACATTCAAGAATGTGCAAAGTGCATAGTGAGTTCTCAATTTTACAATTTTGGGTATGGGTGTTTCATAGGATCTAGAACCTGTGAAGCAATTTTCACAAGTATAAATTGCATATAAAGTTATGAATTCCATAGTGTAAATGAAAAGATGTTTTTTTAAGGATTTAAGGTTTTTTCTAAAAAACAAATGGGGTCTCCCTTAGGGCGTTAGATGTAATGAGATTTTTGAGACAAAAATCTCAACATTTTTGGCAACCTCTATGAGATGATTGCCTGATAATCATTTTCAATCCAATGGCATTCTAATATATTGGGAATAGAGTCAAATTTGCTCTGACAAAACTTTAAACTAGGAAAGAACAAAATAGGTTACCTACACATGAACAAAATAGGAAAAATAGAGAAATAAAATATGGAAAAACAACCTAAAGAAAATTCCTAATGAGTCATACATATGTAGAATCACTTATTAAAAACACAAGCTCTATTATTTAAAAAATTTAAAGCTTTTTGGAATAAGTTCATTATATCAAAAGAAAGATTTGAGGTATATCCCATTAACTAGGATTGGTAGTTCTACTGCATCAAGTTTGGAGAGTTAGAATGTGTTATCCCCTTTGCATTGAGTGATGATATATGGACCACTCTATATTGCATCAAATTTGGTGTGCCTTCTTAGTTTTTCCTTATCTTTATCCCACTTAAGGACCATGTCTCCTTCATTAAATATTTTTGTATTTTCCTTTTTATTAAAAAACTTCTTGGTTTGCACCTAATTTACTTCTAAGACTTTCATTGATTGATGCCTAATTTCTTCAAGTTCTATGAGTTCAACTAGTTTCACCATCATTTCATCATTATCTATTAGGTCCAATTGGTGATTGAACTCTAAATATGTGGGTTCAATTTATATTGGTACTCATACTTCTCTTCCATATACCTACATATAAGGTGAATTACCAATGGCTCTTGTAGACACCAAAATCTTGTACATTAGATTCTGACTATCAAACTTTTAAATAATTCCTTGGATCCTTCAAATGAACTAAAACCCATTTTTTAACTAATCAAATAGTTAGACATAAAATCATCATTTTTGGCTACTTTTGACTAATGGCCTCGATCATCAATGGTCAAGATCACCATTGAAACTCACCTAACCATCGACAGTTAGGATAGCCATTGACAGTCAAGCCCCACTATCTAGCCTTTTACATGTAAATAAGCATGCAAACACTAGAAAACAACCACTTACTTTTTATAAATATAATTTGTGAAAATACTTTCATGAGACCTTGCATGAATAACTTATAATTAAAATCACCTTTTAAACTTCTACTTGAGTCTCTATCCCTTCCCTATAATAATATGAGAGTAATAAGAGATCAATCCATCTGTAACTATTATCAAGATCTTAGGTATTTAGAGTTTCTTATTATAAGTCATCTAATTTTATTAAACATCATTGATAATCTATTTGAGAGAGCTAATCTACCACTGCCTCTAAGATTAAGTTTCTAGGCACTATCATTCTACTAAAATCAAACTAGATTTGACTTATGAATCAATAATGTCTACCAATCAATCAATCCATTTTTGGTGAGTCAAATATTTTATTACTATCATTTATCTATTTTTATCCCTTTTATAATTAATTAACCCTAAACCAAAACCCTTTGAATTCATTTTTTGAATCCCATTACCAGTTGTTGATAGGTTTAGAATTGAATAGTCAACCATCAATGGTCATCCTATCCATTGACAGTCAGCCCTAACCATCGATGGTCACCCCAACTATCGACAGTCACCTATGGCAAGTTAAAAAATAGAAAGATAAAATTCCCTTTATTTCCTAGCTAGATCTTTCTTCTTGAGTTTCTACCTATTCTTTGAACTCTACTAGATTCCTTGAATCACACCTCCACCCACTAGTAGTAATCAATTTATTACTAGTTAGATCATTTCTAGTCTATCTTCTTTAACACGTAGATCCTTATTATTTAGTTTCAAATATATTTTGATTATTGATTCAAGTATATTCTATTCATTTTTATAAGCTTGATTATTTTTAAAATGTTGGATTAACAACCCCTAAGGAAGCCCATGCTTCTGTGATCTAGCCAGCGCTAGGCAATCTACCTAACTACTTGTTTAATGAAGAAATTTTTTTATTAATATCTTATCTATAGGTTTTCCTCCCTATCCAAAGATTTTTTTGTAATATTTTGGTTTAATTAATGCACTATTTATTAGGTATTTATACCATAACCCATATTTCTAGTTTTAGTCTCTTCTTCTGAATAATAGTGAAATTTGAGTGAAACATTCTGGCATGCTTGATGGGACCCTAATATTTACTTGGGTTTTTTATTTTTATCTACATTTATATCCATATATTTTTATATATTTTCTCATAATTTAAATATAAAAATTTCATTTGGGTTTGAAACTTACTGCATACATTGATTACCTATTTATTATAAGCTCACCTAGTTTAATTGAGCAACATCAAAATTAAGTGTAATCTGCTTATGTTACACAAACAAATCATGAAATCAAGAAAACATCATAACATACTTAAGACAAGGCCTGAATGGGATTTCAAAAATTAGTGGATCACCTTACCCTACTCGACAATCCTACTTGGATTTTATCACCAAGGGGAGGACCAACTCAGTGCTCTAGTTGAGTATAAAATCTGGATATCAATACACATTGGCTAAGAAATTGACACCCTTATCACTATAGGACTGTGAAGTGAGGGGGTAGGCCCCAATACCAAGCCATGTATTGATTCTAATATAGGTTCTTTTTTAGTACCAAAATTAACCCCAAAACCATCTCTAAACTACTTATCTAATACCTCATCTACAAACCAATCTACTACACATTCTTCACATTAAGGCATAATCCAAATAATGAGATAACTAATCAATCATAGGATTTTAATTACCTTAGTTTGTGTTGAATTTTCATTGGGTTTTTATTTTGTTTTCTCTGTGTTGAATTCTAAAATCATATATTTGTACTTCTCTTATAGCCTTATATGGTACTTACCTAGAAACAAGAAAGATAATTGGCAAGTCAAGACCCATTTATAAATTACCAAATTTCTTCCACCTCCTCTTCCATGGATGAATTCCAATTAGATATAGAGAGTTATCTCAACATTATAAACCCTCCCATACCCTTGATATTGTTCCTTAGGGGGAATCTAACTTTGCCTGCCTTCTAGATAACAACCCAATTACCTTACAACATTATCTTAATACTTTGCATCATAGAACCCCTATTTCAACCCCACCTATAGAGCTCTTTATGGCATGCCATTCTAATTAATTTTTTATCCTTTAGTAATTTCTATTACTACCCAAACTTTACCTACCAAAACATCTATATCCACCAACCCCTTTGACACCATGGGGAAAATCATCTTATTCAACTAACTATTACCTTTACACCTTTTACCCATACCATTGACTCCTCTACCTTAGGAGTGCCCCCCATTGGTAGGTCAAACCCTCATTTTACCAACACTAAGCCATTAATCACTACCCCTCTTTAGAATTTGGCAATGACCATACCTACCACTACACCTCCTATATGTACCAAAGTCACTACCTCACCATTGATTGTTAACACAACTAATAATACTACCCAACCTATAATAACCTCTCAACAATTACCAACCATATCTAAACTAGGTTATGTCCCTAACATATATGGGTTTCTCCATGTTACCCAACCACCAACCACCCCTTACCATTATATATTTTCCACCCAACCTATAATCACCTCTCAATAATTTCCAACCATACCCAATCTTGGATATGTATTTAACCCACAAGGAGATTCCCACATCACTCAACCATAAACCATTACCTACCCCATATACCTTCAACCCAAGCATCTATACCTACCTATAAATATGGGGTAATCTCCCAACCACCAAAAAATTACCAATATATTATCCCCTCTCAGCCACAATTTGTGACCTACAATCCTCCAAGTCCATCACCACAAATGGATATGATGAAAATGTTCATGGAAAAGATGAAAAACCTAGAGTCATCCATTTATGGACCCCATAATCTCTTATCTTATGATCAAATCTATAGTGAACTAATTCATCATTTGGTCCCTATCAGACCATATCCAACCCAATGGGAACTTCCTAAATTTACTAAATTCAATAGTAAAGAAGATCCCTAGAAACATTTAAGAGAATTTAGGCATTCATGTTACATGATCACTTATGAGGATTCTCTTATTTTTCACACATTTCCCATGTCACTTTTTGGCCCAACCTTAGACTAGTATAATTCCATTACCAAACATTCTATTTTTTCTTTCAAATAGCTAGCTTAGATGTTTTTGGATAATTTCTCCATCAACATATCCATAAAGGTCTCAATTACTGATCTTTATGCCATCTTCTAATTTGATGATGAGTCCTTAGCTAATTTCATAGCTCATTAGAGAAGTTTCATCAACCAATTATCATTCACTTTACCTCAACTAGAACTAATCAATCTCTTTGCTCATGCTTGTGTAAAGTACATCTCTTCCACCCTGTGTGTCCAAAGTTTTTTAAATTTTGATGAAGCATTTACCATAGCATTAAAATTGGAAAATAGATCCATAGATGAAGGTAAGTTGAAGTTATGTAACAAAAATTCCACCTACAAAACAAATGAGACTTCTTCTTCCAAACCAGTATGGGAACCAAAGGCAAGGAAATTATGAATATATTTGTCCTTAAAACATCCGCTCTAGCAAATATCAATAAAAAAAACTCTTCTAATCTTCCAAACCAAAATTTGAAAAAACCTAAATGAAATAAACTTATGCAATTTACCCCACTATAAAAATATTATGCTTTAGTTTTGGACAAACTATTGAAGGCCAATCTCATACATCTTATACCAATTAAACCCCCACAATACTTTGATTATTCTCATCTTCCCCCAAACTAGTATAATGAGAATGATTTTTATTCTTTCCACCATGTAGTTGGGCATGATGTTAGTAGGTTAAATACCTTTAAAGGCATTGTTTAATCCCTTATTGATAAGGGGGAACTTGTCTTTTATAATACCAATGCACCTTAGAACTAGGTTCTTGATATCTTCAAGAAACCTTTTTCAAATCACCCTCCATTAAAATAATAAAAAAACCAAGTAGAATGCTCCCACGACACTCATATGGTTAATATGGTTCTTGATATTCCAATTATAGATGAACCAACTACCTCCCCAAAAACTTCACCTACTTATTTGAGTGAGGAACAACAACAACCTTCCTCAGAGTTAGAATTTGACATTGAAGAGATACCATTTACCATGGATTCATTCATGAAGGTCATGGCATCCTTGAGACCCCCATCAATACATTTACCTGATGAGATAATCATAGTCACACAACCTCCAACCAATCAACTAATCATTCTTCCTATGAAGGTGGTGCCTAGAGAAGAAGCATCAACCAATAACCTTCCTCCACCATCTCCCCTTTACATGAAGAGAAAGACAAGGTTACCATTCTTTCTTCTCCCCCTCCTATTAGACTTTCTTCTAAATCAACTACCCAAGATATAAAACCAATATATAAACCTTTTTCTCAATTAGTTCAAAAAATAAACTTTTTCTCTCAGCCTAACATGGATAGAGCCACTTCTTGGCATCATCTACGTATCCCCCACCAAAGCAAATCTCCTAGTATATTTGTACCCATTGTAGATCCATCACCTTATCTTCTTAAAGAAGCCATGATAGGGCCATTTCACCCACCTCCACCTAAATCATCACATGCCCTCCTCATGAAAAATACCCAGACCTTAGGAATCCTTCATATGCCTAGTATTAGACACCCACCTTTAAAAATGGATATTTCTCCATCTACCTTGACTAAAAACTTACCAAACAAAACAACCATGAGTACAAAAGTATCCAAGACTAGACCATGAACTAGGTCTAGACAACTCCCTTCCTAGTTACCTTCTATTTTGGGACCCTATCCCTCCACCCTCCCAGTTACCTATTCTTCATCTAGAAAACCTACCTCCTTTTCTATAATAGCATCCACCAATACCTCTACCAAGCCCTCTTTCTTGGATAACATAGTTGCATCTACCCTCCCATCTATGCCCAAAACTTTTTCTTGTATACCTTCTACCTCCCAACCATCTACCTCTAGAAGGACATCTACCCACTAACCTCACCTGAGACCAACTACCAAAACTAACCCAAAACCTACTCCCCCCATAAGGAGACCTAATTTTGTAAAACCTCCCCCTTTGAGTATGTCATCACCTTATGCTAAATCCTATTCAACCATTTTTCATAGGTTATTGAAAAACTCTACCTTAAGCCTTCCACCCAACAGATCTTTTGACCCCTCTCACCCCAAACCAACCTAGTTTGATGATAGTCAAATCTACTCCTACCATCAGACCCCAAGACATGACATAGAGAACTACAAGTCTCTCCAACATATTGTCCATCAGCTTTAGTAGGAAGATAATCTCTTGTTAGGCAAACTTCTGATTACCATTTTATCACCTTATCAACCAACCATAGCCCAACTTCTACCCACATCCTCACTCTCACCTAAAAGTGATCAACACCTAAACCAATCATCTACCACCCCCATTCCCACACTATTTATGTTATTACATGATCACAACAGAAGGATAAGGGTAAAGCTACATACCCATCTTCCACCTCTCAACCTAGCCAAACCCATGCCTTTTTACCATCACCCCAACCTAAAATAACTATCTTTTGTACCACTAAATCAAACCCTTCTAAATCAATTAGGTGAGTGGTCCTTAATAAACTATACCAAACCCCTACCAAAATGATTTTATATGAACTCATTTACACCTCACCTCATCATTACCAAACACTAATTGAGGCCTTATAAGCCATTGAGGTTTAGCCTAGTGATACCCAAGCTATTGAGGATTTTTTTGGTACTCTATATCTCTCCACTCTTGTCACCTTTAAAGACTCAGAGATACCTTCTACCCATCCTAAAGACCCTGATCCTCCCTTCTTTATCACTACCTACATTGACCAAACCTACATTAAGCAAGTAAGGATTAATGGTAGGGCTGGTGTCAATATCATCTCATCCCATAACTATAACCAACTTAAGCTACCTACAAAAATCATGTCTAATGCCTCTATTATACTTCAATCTTTCAATGAAACCATGGCCACTACCTTAGGAATTATTTTCCTCCATATTTGTTTGGGACCACATATGCTCTCTAAAATTTTCTATGTGGTCAAGGGGGAATTTTAGTATAATGTCCTACTCAGATGGCCTTAGATCTAAGCCATGGATTATGTCCCCTCTACCCTACATCATTATGTTAAATATAAACATGAGGGCCAAGTGATTACTATACATGCTTACCCAAGCCCTTTTATGGCATGCAATGTGACATATCGACCTAATGACATTATTTTTCTATCCTTTACCAAATCTTTATTTAAGCTAGATCCACTCCCATCACCTATTAAAGAAATCATTGCTTCCTCTTCTCATGAGTCATGTACCATCACATCTCTCTCCTCTAAATAAATACCAATAACTGACTCCTTATAATTGACCTTCCAACATATTTCTTTAGGAGAATACCACCTGTTGCCTCTCGATGCTTTCACTACCCCTCATGAGTATGGGCAGCTTACCAACTAACAACTGTATGATCCTAATCTAGGAGAACTCACATCCCTGGGACTTCCCTCTTATCAAACCAAGTTTATCTATTTGGGAGTTGGCAAGCCTTTAACAAGGACCATCAACACCTTTTACCCTCACCATATACTACTAGATTTTCTAATTTAGACAAACCCTCTTTTTCCAAGACATACCTTCATAAGTGTGTCTAGAAGGGGTTTGATTTGGGAAAATACAAGCATGGTCCCCATGAGATCACCTCAATTGAAACCCAAAAACCACATGATAAGCATGGTCTTAGCTTTATCTTTCCAAAGAACAAAACCATGCAATATCCCTTTCCATTAAGGGAGAATTAGTTTCTCCCCCATCTTGTTTACCTCTACCTCCAAGTGAGGATGATGATATCATCCCACCTAAATTTTTTTTCATCTTAATGATTAGCCTAGGAGACTTAACCTATAAAAAGGTTAGGGATACCATAAATATTCCTCTCGTGCATCTTAAAATCATCACAAAGGACTTCCCTACCATCCACACCATCTAGCATCAAGATGATCATTTTGTCCTCACCTACCTTAGTGAAAAGGATCATTCCATCCAAAAATCTCTCCCTCTCAAAGCTTCCACTATGCCAAATGAATCCAAAATATTTATCAATTTGGGTATCTACAAGATCCCACATATCATCAAATTTTGCAATCCTTAGATTCTTTAGAAAAACAAGACTTTTTTGCCTTTCTTCATGACTACTGCATCACATTTTCTTGGTCATATACTAACATGCATGGGATTGACCCTGCCATCGCTACCCATAGCATTATAACTCATCATAATGTTAATCCCATTCAATAGAAGATTCAATTAATGTACCCTCACATATCTCTCCTTGTAAAGGAGGAGCTTCATCAGCTCCTCTCTATCAATTTTATCCAACCTATTGATTATCCCTAATGGGTTCCCAATATTGTTTTAGTTACCAAAGCTACTGGGGGACTTCACATTTGTGTTAACTTTTGAGATCTTAATTTCACTTGCCTAAAGGATGACTTTCCTCTACCTATAATTGACTATCTCATTGATCTTAAGACCAATAATGAAATGCTTTCACTCATAGATGGATTTATGGGCTATAACCAAATCTTGATTGCCCCTGAAGATCAACACAAAATATCTTTTATCACCACTTGATGAAATTTTTGCTATAAGGTTATGAATTTTTATCTAAATAATGCTATTATAACCTACCAATGAGAAATGACCTACATCTTTCATGATATTAGCCACAAAATTATGGAAGACTATGTGGATGACCTTCTTATCAAATCAAAGCTTAGAAAGGATCACCTAGTTGTTCTTAAAATCATCTTTGAGCACCTTATCCACTACTATGTTTCCCTAAACCCTAAGAAGTGTATCTTAAGGGTCTTATCAAGTAAACTCTTGGGTTTTATCATCTCTATTCATTGAATCAAAGTTGACCTAGCCAAAGTTAAACCAGTCTTAGAAATGCCTCCCCTTGTTAACCTTAAACAACTCCATAGCCTTTAGGAGAAACTCCAATCTATTTGGCATTTCATTTCTCAACTATTTAACCATGACCAACATTTTCATCACCTCTTTAAGGATACCTCTTTCAGGTGGGGGTAGGATTATCAAAAGGATTTTGATTCACTTAAAGACTATCTCCTTTCCCCACCAGTTCTTATTCCTCCATGAGAAGATGAACCTTTCTACCTATATATTTTAGACACTAACCACTCCTTAGGAGTAATGCTTGCACATCAAGATGACCAACATATAGAGAACTCCATATATTACATCAACCAAACACTTATTGACTATGGAACTTGATATACCCATACTCTGAAGCTTTATTTGGCACTAATATTTGTAGCTACCAAGCTTTGTCATTACCTCCTTAACCAAAAAACTTTCATCATTACTAATGCTAATCCACTCAAGTATATGCATTCTCAACCTTACCAAAACCAATGAATGGCTAAGTGGCTTATGACTTTAGCCAAATTCAATCTTGAGTTTCTTAAACAAAAATTAATAAAGGGACAAGTGATAGCCAATCAACTAGTTGATGCCCCTCTATCTCATACCCAGCCTCTTCCTTCAAAATTCCCTGATGAGAATATCACTAGCCTCTCTCAGGTAGATTTTACCTACCAAGTTACCATGTTCTTTGATGAATCCAAATGCCAACATGGTGGAGGGGCAAGAATTATCCTAATTCCCTTTGACAATGAGCCCTTACCTCTATATTTTATTCTTGACTTTGAATGTACCAATAACATGGTTGAATATGAAGCCCTAGTAATAGGTCTCCAAATTGACTTAACCTTGGGAGTCAAAATAATCAACATCTTTGGTGATTCCCAACTTGTGGTTAACCAAATAAATGGCATATACTAGTGCAAAAATGATGTTTTACAATAATACAAACACCTAGCCAATGTATTACTAATGTCATTTAAACATTACCTAATCCAAACTACCCCTTGATCTATGAATAAGTTTATCAATACAATGGATTCCCTTACTGCCCATATCCCATTTGCACCTTCAGACTCTAAATTATCCATTATTGTCCACCACATCATCAACCCATCCTTCACCAAATCTAGCTCTCCTACCATATTAAACATGATAGATATCTTAGCTAACCATTGGTACTAGCAAAATTTTGACTATCTTAATAGTCCCACCATTCCCACTAATATTTTTAGAAATGATCACATAGCATTTATTCAAGGCACTTCCCATTACGACATACTCGAGGGCATCTTTTACAAGCATCGCTTTCATCTCCTTCTATTTTTTTGCCTACAAAGTCATGAAACCTCTCATGCTATCAAAGAAATGCATGATGGAATTTGTGGAGGGCACTTTAGTGGTCTTACCATCGCTATGTGTATCCTTTACCTCAGTTATTATTGGCATTTTTTCAACCAATACTATTGTGATTATGTTAAAAAGTTTGTCAAATGTCAATAGCACGGTAACCATCATCAGGCACCAAGCAATAGTCTTCAAGTATCTAAGTACTTTTATCCTTTCTCATAATGGGACTTAGACCTTATTGGGGAAATTAATCCCCATTATTGATAGTGGCATCAATCCATCATCACCACCATTTAATATTTTACTAAGTGGGTATAAGTATCCCCTCTTATCTCAACTAAAGCTGATAAAATCATTAATTTCATCAATCACCATATCATTTGTCTCTTTAGTGTTCCCCATAAAATTATCATCGATAATGGAAAATATTTAAAAAATAAGTAGGTCTAAGCTCTTTGTGACTCTTTTGGCATCAAACTTAGTTTTTCATCACCTTATCATCCACAAGAAAATGGACAAGCTGAGGCTTCTAATAAAACCCTTAACAATATGCTCACCAAAATGGTCAATGCCTAAAGATAGGATTGGCACTTACATATTCCCTTCAATTTATGGGCTTATCATACTATCATTCACACTCCTATAGATTCTTGCCTTTCTCTCTATTATTTAGATCAGAGGCAGTACTCCCTCTCAAGGTTCAAATCTCATCTCTTTGTATATCTCTATGAGACCTCATCTCTAAAGATGACTATCATCAATAATGGTTATCTCAACTTGAATTATTGGATGAATGTCATTTAGTTTCTCTCACCCATTTTCATGTCTACCAAGAGAATGTTAAATGTGCCTATAAGTACCTCAAAGCATGATAATTTAGCATTAGTGATCTTGTCCTAAAATAAAATCAACATGTCAAAAATATGGATAAGAGTAAGTGAGATAAATTTGATTTAAATTAGATTGGACCCTACATAACCCATAAGTATGGATAAGGAGCTTATTGGTTGTCCTCTCTTGAAGGACACCTAAAACCTTATCCTCTTAATGCTTTGTATCTACGTCCTTTCTATTATTGAATGAAGGAGCTTCATATCACTATTTTTCTAAATTAAGCTCATCCCTTGCTTACCATATACATCTCCCTCTTCTAGAGACAACCAACTAAAATGAAATCATGTGATTATCTATTACAAAAACATGCTCTAATATTAAACTTTGGGTACCACATCTCTACCCAAGGCATGATTCTCATAGTACTTCCTCTTCCTCTAAGAAGTGGTTCATATGATTATTGTCTCTCTAATCCTTTTACCTAATAAATTTTTATACAAGCCTAGTTTTACCTTCACAAAAGTAATCCTTTTACCATGTGTAAACAAGTCTTCATCAAATAAAAATATCAAAATCAAAATCAAAATCAAAATCAAGAACAAGCAAAAGTGAAAGCAAACTCTCTATATCATGGGTGAATCTATAGCAATCATAGACTACTCCCTTGAAGGAGAGTTGTTGGAAATTTTCAAATTGCAAACATAAGGTGGAATACCCCCTCAAAGGATAGTTATCAAAAATCATTTTCAAAAATCAAATAAACAAACAAGGATCACTTTGAAGTTGTCAAAATTCTAGCAATTTCTGAAAGCTTCCCACATCAATCAACTTCCTCAAAAATCACAAGACCCTCAAGAAAAATATATCTAAATTTTTTAAATCCATAATTAGCTCTCATGAAAAATCAAATCACATAGGGAAAGCCATAACCGGTCCTCCATTATAGGCTTCCTACATCGATCAGTCTATATTTTGTATATATTATGCCAAAGACTTGTTTACCCAACTTCTTAGGATATCTATAGGATAGACATACTATTCTTCGTTATAAGTTTTAGTATCATCCATTCTCCCCTCATCAATCATATATGCACGAGACTATGATCTCACTTGATACAAAGTGATTAGGGTACCTACTTTCTACAACTAAAACATGCTAATGTGAAGTGTCTTATACACTCATTATGGCTAAGCTCAATCCAACCTTTTAGTTTTATATAAGTCTTTTTCGATTAAAAAGAAAAATCAGCATCAAGAATGATAAACCATGAGTCTCCATATTAGCTATCTTCATCAAAGGTACCAATAAAGAGCATCATATCACATCAAATCAAAACCATCAATCTAGTTTGTTATCATCCTACATGTACACCAATCAAATATAAAGTATTTTTCATATCCATATTCATTAAAAAAATCAAAATCACTACCCATTAGGATTTTTTCCCATCTACATCTATTCAAATATCATAAAATCTATCAATCTTATCATGTTCATATCATTCACACCACATGCAATTAAACATCCATATATACCATGTCAACATCAAAGCATTCATGCATCAATGAAATAATTAATATCTACCCCTACATGTCCATCATCATAGAAACACATCATCATCACATATCATTAAAAAAACTACCACTATCTCAACACATGCCTAGCTAGATCAATCTATTAAGCATGACAATCAAATAAACATCATCACAATATATATATATATATATATATATATATATATATATATATATATATATATATATATATATATATTTGAAGCATAATCTAGATGGTTAATACATAAATATGTAGATATCTCTCTCTCTCAAAATAATTTACATCTCACTACATCAACATGTAGTCTAGAATCAAAATCATATCTAAATATCATATTTCATAAATATCAAACCCCTAGGGCACTCAAACCACTACCAATAACACCATCAGGACTTGTACCTACTAGCATTCCACTTGGGACCCCTGTATGACCAACTATGGATGCCCACTAACCAAGAGTAGCTACTATTACTCCACCACCTAGGCTAGCCCTGTAACCTACAAATCTTATAGCATAGGGTAACTACTCCAATACCATCACCTCAAGTAACACAACTCCTAGATTATGGCTAAGTACCATTCCTATGGTACTATATCTATCAGCCCTCCTATAGGAACACCTTCTCATACTATACCAATACGCCCCTAAAAATCCCTAATCTGACCCTATAGTGTCACTACCTATGCCTGTAAAGTAGTCATCTGCACCCAAGCTTAATCCATCTCTCCTATCATAGTGCTCACCTACCCTTGAAAATTAGTAATTTATCCCTACAAGGTGACCATCTAGCCCTATAATGCCACAAGCTATCCATGTAGTAAGGCAACCTGTGCCCAAGCCATTGCTAAAGAAACCACCACCCAAGGGTGCATATGCCTATGCTTGTGCTAGATCCACATCCATAGCCTATTGCCCCTATCTCCCCAACCAAAATACATTATGTCATACCAACCCTGATACCAAGTAACATACCCATCATTAATCCCTACATCATTAATGTCGGCCCTCATTGGCAACTCCTTAAAATCTTAAACTATGTCTAAAGGCTTTGGCTCAGGTAGTAAGAACTCTCCCTCTTCCCTCTAATATTGTTCCATGTCATTAGGAATCCCCTATACAAGTCTAGACTATCTCTATATGTGATCAAAAGGCATCCTCTCTATCTCCATCTCTCATCAATCATATTTACATTGTTATCTCTTTAACCCTATCATATGATACCTTAGCCCTACCCACTATGGCCATCCAACATATGGCCACCGTATCACATCCCCAAGCACCAAACCCTTAAGAGTATCTTAGAACCAATCCATATCCCTCACCTTGCCTCCTACCCCTCTGTAGGTAGATTACCTCCTCCATCATATAAAACTAGCCACATAATCTATCAGTGCATGAGTGTCATCAGGTATGACTAAGGGTCTTAATACCCTAATATAATCATATTCCCAATAATGTAACACTAAGTTGACACTGATCCCATAGCACTGGTATACCTTGAAAGCCCATAGCTCCTTGTATACTTGTACCAATAAAACCTACACCTAGCTAAACAAAGTCCTCCCTAGGAGAATCTCAACTAGCACATCAAGAAACATATATGAAAACCAGACACCAACTAAATCTAATAGTATGAACCTTGTCAAAGCCATCATCATCATAACTAGGCACCTATCATCAAGAGCAAGCTGATATATAAGACCATACCTGAAACTACCTGCATGGAACTCTACCTATCTCTGATCATCACCATAAATCTAGTCCATATAGTAGTCCTACTCTTCTCTCTCTCTATATGGTATATCAGATCCCCATGGATGTGTAACTAAGTGATCCTCACAACATCCTCTAATAGTATCATTACCTCACTTATCGATAACCAAAATGTGTTAGTCATTAGGTCCCATATCTCAATCAGTACCACCATCCCATGACCTCAAACCAAATACTAATAATGCTAGATTGAATCTAAGCCTATGGATTCCATGTGTCTCCACTCCTCATCAGTAATTGCATCTTATACCTATGAAAAGAGTATAAGAATATGATCCCTCAAGTGAATCTTCTCTTGGGATTGCATTCCATTGAACATGTTAAACACATATGCCTACATATACTACCTATTAATTCTATCATCTTAATATATTTAAAAATAGAATTAACTCTAATAATCAATAAGAATTCACCTAAACTATAATCCTATTTATATTATACCATATCTTATCTTACAAATTCTAAGCATCCTTAAGGAATAAACACTGTACATTTCCTCTTAATCTTATATTGACCCCTATTTCTACCTTTGCCCCTTAAAAAAAATAAAACAAAACATGCAACAACTTTCTAGCCTAGCTAAAAAGTTTACTATTTAGCATTAGGGGCCAATCATCAATGGTTCTCCCAACCATCGATAGTCCCCTAGGCACCTTTTGACTTAAACCATTGACCATCAATGGCTGGGGTGACCATCGATAGTCACTACATATCATCAATCCATGATCTTCTATACCCTACCCATTCCCAAATCCATACCTACCATCACACTTTCACTACTAAATTGCATCTACACTACCTTCCTACAACCTACTTACCATTTTTCTCCCCTTAATTCCTAAATTCTCAACATTTTACCTAATTTTACAACTAGGGCATTCCTAGGTTAAACCCTAATAGTTTAAACCTAAAATTTTAGAAAATTTTATTATCAATTACCATTTCACAATACATGAATACTTTTATCTACCACACTAGGAAATAACACATTATCCCTACCTCATTCCATGCTTATGCTATAGATAGAGCTCACATCCCTCCAATTGGTTGTGCCCTCATCCACCCTCCATCTCGGTCAACACACAATCTCAAGCACTGGTTTAACCAATCATATCTCCCCACCTCAAAATCAACTCGGTCAATGCTTAGTATAAAATGCAATAGTCAAAAATCACTCAAGCGTATCTTTTAGAGGTAAAATGTCAAAGTGAAAATGACTTTTTTCTTTCACTTTTTATATATTTTAGCTTTTAGGGTTTCACCCTCGATCATCAATCATCAGGGTGACCATTGATGGTCAACCCTAACCATCAACAATCAGATCACCACTTTACAACTACCCTAACACAGGACATTCTTTGACATCCCATTCCTTAAATACATATTTTCAACACCTACCTTACCCATTTTTCTTTACAAATATACCACCTTTCTAACTAGAACTACATTTGGTCTAAACATGAGGTGGGTTCTTGCATTCCCTAATTTATGTAGGTAGTTTTTACTTGCCTAGTGCATATAGAGTCAGCTCAGCCATACCCACCCACACACTCCCCTTTATCCATGTCCACCTTGACATTGATCATTTTTGCTTTAGTATTTTTAAATAATTTGTGCTACCTATGATTAGTTATTTTGACCACATTGGACAACTTTGCCATGTTCCCTATATACAATTTGCACCACCTCATGTATAGACCTGAGCATTTGTGTCTTCTCAAGAACACGTCCTACCTTAGATACCTATGACACTCGACTTATTTGTGTTTTCCATAGGAGCACTTCCTACATTGGATACCCATTAACACACCATAACTACTTTAGAGAGTAACAAGTGTATCCTATTACCATGTCTATAGAAGTCACGTGTTACATTGGTCACTTGTCTTCTTCACTTTTTCAACCATTGGAAAATTTCATCTTTGCATAATTTTTACTCTTGTACTTCATCACATTTTTCATGTTGACTCCATGTTACAAATGACCAACCTTATCACCCCACTTACCCATTTCTCAAACCCTGAATTGATTTTGTTTTACCTTATCACCTCTCAGTTTGAGAGGGAACACCTCTTCCTAAACTTATGGCAACCTTGACCTCACCCAGATTTCATTTTAATTTTTTATATCATCGATTCAAACCACATAATAGAAATGGGAAAATGTAGACATCAATATCCTATACATTATATTCTAACTATCGAATCCATAAATAATTCCTTAGACCATTTAAATGAACCAAAACCCATTTTTTTAACTAATCAAATAGTTAGACTTAAAATAATATTTTTTGGCTAATTTTGACTAATGGCCTTGACCATCGGTGCTCATGATAACTATCGATGGTCACCTAACCATCGATAGTTAGGATAACCATCAATGGTCAAGCCCCACTATTTGGCCTTTAACATGTAAACAAGCATACAAACACTAACAAATAATCACTTACCTTTTCTAAATATAAGTTGTGAAAATCCTCTCATGAGACCTTGCATGAGCAATTTATAACTAAAATCACTTCTTAAACTTCCACTTAAGTCTCTAGCACTTCCCTATAAGAAGAGGAGAGTAGCAAGAGATAAATCTATCTACAACTATTATCAGGATCTTAGGTATTTAGAGTTTCTTATTACAAGTCATCCAGTGTTATCAATCATCATTAACAATCTATTTGGGAGAGCCAATCTACCATTTCCTCTTAGATTATTTTTTTAGGAACCATCATTCTGCCAAAATCAAACTAGATTCAACCTATGAATTAACAATGTCTACTAGTAAATCAATCCATTTTTGGTGAGTAAAATATTTGATTACTATCATTTATCTATTTTTATCCCTTTTATAATTAATAGACCCTATGCCAAAACCCTTAGAATTAATTTTCTAAATCCTATCACCAATTGTTTATAATTCTATAATTGAATAGTCAACCATCGATGGTCATCTTAATAGTTGACGGTGAGGCCTAACTATCGATAGTGAGGCCTAACCATTGATAGTCACCCCAACCATCAATGGTCACTTATGGCAAGTTAAAAACTAGCAAGCTAAAATTCCCTTTCTTTACCATCTAGATCCTTCTTCCTGAATTTCTACCAATTCTTTAAACTCTACCAGATTCCCTAAATCACACCTTCACCCACTAGTACTAATCAATTTCTCACTAATTAGATCATTTCTAGTCTATCTAATTTACCAAGCAAATCCTTTTTATTTAGTTTCAAATGTATTTTGATTATTGATAAAAATATATTCTATTTATTTTTATAAGCTTAATTATTTTTAAAATGGTGGATTGACAACCCTTAAGGAAACCCACACTTTTGATATCTAGCAAGTGCTAGGAAATCCACCTAACTACTTGTCTAACAATTCTGCTTTAGTACTTTCTTATCTATTATTTTCCTCCCTAGCCAAAGAGGAGTTCCTAATTTTTTGGTTCAATGCATGCACCATTTATCAGGTATTTCTACCATAACTCATATTTCTAGTTTTACTATCTTATTTTGAATAAGAACAAAATTTGAGTGAAACAACTCTCTTTAGTTTAATTTTATCAAACCATAGTGTTGATTTCAATTTTGTATGCCACGTCCTTTGGTTATCATCCATTATTCATTTGATAATTATAATCAAATTCATATTGGTGGACTTAGCTAAGACATTAACCTAGGGGTAATAATTTGAAGAAGTGATGAAGTACACATTATGCTTAACAACCCATTCACTAACCTAAGTGGCCACAAATGCCTTAGCATTATCTAATATTATAGTGTGAGGAACACCAAACCTTGAAACTATGTTGTCCATGATTGAGAATAGATGTCTCAATGGCATATTTTAGAGAATCTATTTCAATCTATCATGTAAAATAATCTATTTCTATGAGAACCAATTTATGACCCATGCTTGATGGTAGATTGATCATGTTGATGAAATCCACTCCCCATTGGGCAAATGGTTGATCTGATTAAATTGGTCTGAGAGGAAGTGAAACTAGTATTTGATTACTGATGAAGTAAGCACACTTTTCACAATTTCTTACCCATTTATGGGCATCATTAAATAATTAAAGCTAGTAGAAGCCTCTTCTCATTATTTTAATGGCCATATTCATTTCAAAAAAATGTCCTCCTGATGGTCCATCATGAAAGTGCTCGAGCACTTTGAGAACTTTTTCATTCTTGATACACCTTAACAAGAATGCATTCATGTCCTTCCAAAAGAAAATTACATCAATGAGAACATAGGGAATTTATTGGAGTCAAAAATACCTTTTATTTGACTACTAAAAGTCAAAGGGGTATATTTTAGTCTACAGGAAATGAGTCATGTCTTGAATCTAGTTATTAAAAGAAGGTGGATTGTCTAATAGAGCTGTAATTTTAGCATACATTGTGTCAGATACTGGTTCAATAGTCTTGATGTTAGTATCTAGTTTTTCACATAATCCTTTTCCTCTTACCAACTTTATGATCATGATATCTATATCATACTTCATGACCTTGGTGATCCATCTTGCTCTTTTTTCATTTATATCCCTACTTGGTAGAAATAATTTGATGCTCTGATGAATCACCATTAGATTATCTTATTTTTGAAGAGAATATGCCTAAATTTCTTGAGTGCATTGATCATTTCATATACCTACTTTTCCAAAGAATTATAATTCTCTTCATAACCTTTCAAAGATTTGAAAAAGAAAGATATTGATTGTTCCAAATCTTCTTGATTATGCTTAGTCAGAATTTCTAAGATACCTCCTTCCCCTCCAAACACATATAGGGTAAAATCATTTTCATGGTTTGGGTTAGCTAGGGTAGGGGTTTGAGAGATGGCCTATTTGATGGCTTAAAAGATTTTTTTCCCTAATACATCTATTTGAAAAGAGTTCCCTTCTTTAACATTACAGTAAGGGGTTTTTCCAAAAAGGCAAAATTTGGTACAAATATTCTCATAAAGTTGATCTTCCCAAGAAAGATTTATAGGCCCTTTTTATGACATGGTAGTGATAATGTAGATATGGATCTAACTCATTCTAGGTATATTTCAAGACCTTATTTTGACAGTATGAGTCCTAGTAGATTTCCCTCATGCACTAAAATCATGTACTTCTTTAGGTTAAGGGAAACACTGAATTCTCTACACCTTTTGAAAATATTTCTTAGGTGGTATAGATGTGCATTATCATGATTTGAGTAAATTATAATATCATCTAGATATACTAGAATTATATCATTTATCAGACCCTTAAATTCCATATCCATGGCTCTCAAAAAAGTTACACCTACATTTTTCAAACCAAATGGTGTCTTTTTATATGCATACATGCCCCATTTGGTGGTGAAGGTGGTTTTAAATTGACTTGGTTCCTATACCAAGATTTTGTTATAAACTAAATAACTATCTAGAAGAGAGAATCTTTTAGATCTTAATACCATATGTAGAATTTGTTCCATAGGGGGAAGAGAATAGTGATCCTCTAATGATGCTTTCTTTAGGTCCTTAAAGTCTATGCATAGCCATATTTCACCATTTTTATTTCTGATAAGGACCAAGTTTTCTACCCAAGATGAGTGTTTGATCATAAATAATATATTATCCTTTATCAACCTAGAGATCTCATTTTTCATTAAGGGTTCAATCTTAGGATTGATGGGTCTCTATTTCTACCTTATAGGTCTTGTATTTGGATCCAATTCTATAGTGTGTTGTGATAAACTTGGATCAAATCCTATTAAGTCATGATAACTCCAAGTGAAGCTATCATCAAACTCTTAACATAATTTAACAAAAACATGTTTCTCTAATATATTGCATACCTTACCAATCTTGAGAGACTTGCCCTATGAAATGATGATGGGTTCACAATCTTCTTCATTGACTGTAATGTTCTTCTTTTCAATTTTCAATTGGTCATATAAATTTAAGATGTTTTCCAATTTAATGAGACCCAAAAGTATCTTGTTCATCTTCAGTTAAATAATTTGATCACCATATTGGTCTTGTAACCTTGGCTGATTTATTTCTAAAAACTCGGCCTCTTCTCTTAGAAAATTCATAATCTACTTGTCACTATTGAAGACTTGCTAATTATTTACATTATCAAGGATAGAAGGCCTTATGATCAGCCTCACATGCTAGTTATTCTTATTATTTATTTTGATTGGTAGATTATATTAGGACCCCACTAAGGCCATGTGGTTAACATGTCTATTCTATACCCTTGGTACCACTTGAATATTCAAAGTAGTGAAATATTCTAATAGGTCCCAAACCCTGTGTTTGTAAGCCCTTATAAAAAAAATTTGTTACACTTTTTGATCTAGCTTGGTGAATGATGAGCTCACTATCACAAAATATCTACAAAATCTTGATCACTTTATCTTTGGCTAACTAGAAGCCTCAAATCAAGGATTCATACTTAGCTACATTATTAGTATAGCTGAATTAAATTCTAAATGAGTAGAAGTAGCTCTCTTTCTATGGGGAGATCAATACAATTCCTGAACTTGCACCATTTTTGCTTCTTGAGCTATCAAAAAATAACTACTACATCTCTTGAAGATATTCAGTTGGTTTGAATAAATTTGGCATAATTGCATATTTCTCATGAATGTAATATGCCCCTAACAATGTTTATTGTATATATTCATAAGGATTGAATTGTAGGGCTAATCCCCATTCATCCAAATGAGTGTCTAGAATCTCTTTTATAGGTGTTGAATTCTATTGATTTATTTCTTTCTCTTCTTTATCTTACAATGTATAATTCATTTCTATGGGAGGAATAGGATTGTATGGCTCTATATGTTCTTTTGTAATTATCTCAACTCTTATGGTTACTTAGTTCCATATCTTATTCTAAGTAGCATGGGAAACTAATCTGCAGATAGATATCCCCCAATATTTTTAGTGAAATCTCTTGAAAGACAAATGGAAAAGTAGGGGGGAAGATCTATGACTGAAATATCTTGAGTAATTGATAAGCTTGGGAAAGCATGAATAGTGAGGTTTGGTCCCTTTATGGTTCTTACTATTTGAACAATAGTCCAATCTAGTTGTAATATTCCCTTAATAACATATGTGTATTTTATCCTCAAAACATCAACTATTTTTTTTGCAATTACTAAACTACTAGCCCCTAAATCTACCATACAATTATGTACTAGATGATTCCCTATTATAAGTGAAAGATAGAAATGGGGACGCTTACCATTTTTTCTTGTTTTATTATTAAATTGAGGTTGACATAGATTTATTGTAGGTATAGGCCCCTTGGCTAGAACCCTTTTTGATATATATAAATTCTTTAGAGCCTCCTGTAGTAAGTTCCTTTATGCTGATATATATAGTGCTTCCCACATATTGACATTTAGATTAGTCTTCTTCATTTAATCAACCATGTTAAAAGGGATATTACCAACCTTTTTTGGGGTTATATCCTCTTTTATAATATTTGGAGTGGGTAATTTTTCTTTCAATTGATTCATAGGTACAAAGGGTAGATTTTGCACTACATTTCTCTTCACTGGTTCTATTATATATGTAGAAGTTGAATCTTGCTCTACTTTTTGGGGTTGATCAGCTTCTATTTATATTTTTTTGGAATATGTATTAGCTACTATATGACCTCTACCATTGAAAAATGCTTCATCTTGTCTAATTGAGGTCATCTCCTTGCAATTTTATAAGAGTTGCTTCACTTTAAGTAGGTTCTTTTGTGTTTTTTATGCCTTGCAACATCAAGGATTGACTAATTACACCATTGGGAAAGCATTCTGATTATGGGGATAATTTCAAGGATAACACCACTTTTACTCTTGATCTAAACCATTTTGAATAGGGATAATGGCTTTGGAAGATCATGACACTAGCAAAGCATGGGTTTTTAGAGGTCATGGCTATGAAATTTTTCTTTGGTTTTAGTTGTTACCTTGATATGGCTATCTATTCCCTTGGTATGCAGGGTTAGATGGCTGATAAGGTTTGTATTTTTGGGCTTGTTACCTTTTCATTACCATTAACTCATTCCCAAAGATCTTAAGTAATGAATTTATCTCATATAACTCATTTGAAGTTGTAGGATTCAAAGCAGCTACCTTACTCATATTAGGAATTAGAGAAAGTTTAGGTGGGGGAATAAGGGATATTTTTATAAATAGAGGCATTAGCAGCCTTGGTGTAATTTTCCCAACTTGGATTAAACAATTTTTTACCCTTATTACAATATCATAAGATGTAGGAATTTTGGTGCCACCAATTGAATGAATCATTACATCTATATCACTACTAAGGGCTTTTAGGTAATACAATAAAGTATTATTTGCAGTGGAATTGACCAAGATTGGGATTCCATTGTAGGTCTTCTAGAAATGGTAATTAAAGTTAGTAATTTTCTCATGAGGATCTCATTGGATAGTAGTTAAATATTCAACCAATGAAAGGTGATCATTCTTATCCTAAAAATGGGTGCACATTACAACACCTAACTCATCCCAAACTTGGATTGAAGTGGGATAAAGGCCTATATACCATTGCAAAGCTTTCCCATTAAAAGAGAAAACTAGGAGCCTAATTACAACATTGTCTTAGACCACATTATGGATTTAGAAAAGGTTATAAATATCTTGTATGTGTTCTAAATCAATGGTAGATGTTTCACCTATAAAATATGATAGGATTTTTAAGGCCGAGATGGGTATATCATCATGCTAGGCCAAAATGAGTGGACTATTTGTATTGAAAGCTACAAAATTATGACTTCTAACCATTGTTGGAGGTATAACACTAATAAGAGTTACCAAAGGGGATGGGAATAAAACTATAGGATATACTTTAGCTTGAGGGGTGACTGCTTTTGATCTCTTTTTAAAAAGAAATGAGAATTTTAAAAAATCACCCCTCTTACCTCTAGTATATGATCTTATCTATTTGTTTGGAATACATCACCTTGAAATCATGAGTCATTAAGCCAGTGGAGTCACCAGGTGCTTTGATATTTGAATAAAAATCATATAATTCTCACTAAACATAAGTCTAATCTCTGTGTAATTATGGGTTTGAGTCCTACTGGACTGCCAAAAAATGTTATCACATAGAATTGCACTTGTCTTGATTTTATAGCTTGTTGTGCAAGTGCCTAATGATATAATGGAAAAACATCCAAAGTCATGGGACCTTGGAAATTTGAGGTTAATATCTAGAGAAGGCTAGCTTCCTCTCACTAAATCTAATACAAACTAATAAAATACCAATTTTGTGGAAATCTTGCTCTTTAGTGATTTTTGAATACTAAACTAGGGTTTTGATGGGAAAAGGATTTAAGAATTGAAATTTGTAGAAAACTAAAAATATGGTGATTGAGCCAAATATTTTATAGTGGATCTATATTATTTCTTGACAAAAATAATAGAGCAGAAAATAGATTGAATTTATTTTAAGCATAGACTCATGTAAATCTAGAAATTAGAGGCAGTATTTTAGCTATTTTCATAAAATGGAAAAGGATATTTATTCCAAATAATATTATCAAAAGGGAAAAATACCATAGATGAATTTTCATGAGATTGAAATAAAAAATAGAGCTTTCACAAATAATCAAATAACTTCCAAAACATAGATATTCCAAAGACAAGAAAGGCAAAACTTCAAATTTATTTCTCTCTAAAGGTTACAACTTGTAGTTAATACATTCAAAATGCATAAAAATATAACTAACAATAAAAATATAAATTTGGCCATGGGGTGTGCCCACTTTTATACAAAATATGTCATGGAAGACATGTAGTTGTTGAAACTTGATCACTCAATCTAGAAAATCATGCAGATCTAAAATTATTCATTGAAAAAGAGGTGAGCTATTCCATTTCTGGCACCTTAGACTTGTGAAATGTTTAAAACATGGCATGCACAAATTGGGCATGATCCTGGACATAACATGGCATGGTTAGAATTGAAGATCTCCAGACAAGGATCCTTATCAGATGGTGGTTGAAAATAGATCTCCATGTAAAAAGTGTCACCCGAAATAGAACTTGGCTTTTCTAAATAAAAGATAACATTGAAATAAATTCCAAGTTTCTTTTCATGCAAACCCTAGTGTGAAAAATTGAAAGTGAGACTTTTACAACATTCAAAGTCTTTATCACTTTTTACCAAAAAGGAACCATGTAATTTATAATTTATGACTTTGCACCCTTTTTAACAATTCACATATATTAGAAAACAAAGTGCAATTTTCACTTGTACTTTTTTCAAATTTAATTTTATGAAAAAAATAAAGTGTAAAACATGTCTCTCTCTTTGTCAAAAAGAGTTATAAAAAATAAATCTATACTTTTGTAATTACAATTTTTAATGTCTTAAAATGAAATTACATATGATTATAATGTTTGAAAATATTCATAAAAGAGGGAAAATTAATTAATGTCCAAAATTTCCTAAGCTTTCTTATCATTCTTGGCCCACAACTTCTCTTTATATGTATCAAAGGCCTTGAATATTTCTTGAATTTGTTATGCATCTGGCCCATAAGAGTAAATGTTGGAGGCTAAAAAATATGCCTAGACATAAAACAATTCTCTTCTCAAGGTTCTTATGCCCTATATTTTATCTCTTATTTGATCAATTTCTTTCTCTTACTTGATGAACTTGTGAATGGAACTTAAGACAAAGACCGTGTCCTTTGCAGACTTGTCAACTATTTCCTTAAAGTGATTTTGAACTTGTTCTACCTAAAATATATTTTTGGCATCATCTAATAGATGACATGACATTAAATTCATCATTCCATCAATCTCATATAACACATTGATTGCATTATGATGAGCCTCTTTGGCTTGTTTCATAGACTCTATTAGTTCTCTTATCTAGAATTGAGTAGCTCTGTGCAGTTCCTCATGCTCATCATTATATTTCAATATTTTCTTAGAAATGAGAGTATTCATATCAATGGATTTTATGGCCATCAATTCAGGATAATATATATTCAAGGTCTGAATCTCTCCATCATAGCTATTAATCTATTCCTTCAAAATTTCCTTTCTCTCTATGATGACCCCATAATGCTCCATCATTACTATAAGAATTCTATTACTTTTCATGATCAGTTCCTTAGCCCTTTATTTTGTATCCCTTCACACGTGATAAATATCTCATACATAATTAACTTTAGAATGTTCTAAACTAATTGGATTCACTACCTATGGTTATTGTGATGTTTCGCCAGGCTTTATGAACTAGTTGAGTGCTTCGGTCAACTGATCAACCTTTCTTTTAAACTCATCCTTGGTATCTTTATCATGATAAATTCTTTGGAAGAGAGAGTCGATACTTGTTTTCACATCATTCTTAATCCCTTCTCTTATTCGATGACCAATGTGTATATGAGAAACATAATAATCTACCGAGACAAGATTCTCTTTTGATTTGTCTGGTAGGGGAATTGAAATTTCAACATACCTTTATCCCTTATTATAGACACCAAAAATCAACACATGATGGTTTTAAATGTCAAAACACCCCTAGACCACCTTAAGAACTCCTTGGGACCAAATTTTCCCTTTGACCACTAACCAAGCCTAACCATGGTTATTTTGATTAACTAACTAAACCCACCCTTTAACCCACTTTCTACATTAGCCCTCGACCATCGATGATCAAGATAACTATTGACAGTCACTTTAACTTCCAATGGTCAGGGTTGTATTGCCTAACTAACAAAGCATTAACATTCAAAAATCCACCTTGATTTTCCAAAAATAACTCATCTAAATCCATGTGTAATCCATTTCATTCATGAATTATAATTACAAATCCTAGTTAACATCTTGTCACACATTTCCTTCTTTCCCTATAAGAAGAGAGGAGCAGAAGGTGAAATGGACTGCATCCATAACTATCAAGAGCCTTTACATCTAGAGATTTCTTTTGTAGGCATTCTTCTAGAAATACAATAATCTAACCATCATGATAGAGAGCCAACTTACCACCACCCCTCAGCTCATAGCTAAGTATCATTACTCTATCAGAATCATGCAAGACTCTATCAATGATTCAACCACCTCAACCATTCATTTGATTAACCTTTAGTAAGATAAATACTTATTTTCTAGTATTTAATTACTTTATTTGTATTTCACAATCAACATATCATAAGCCAACCTTCTAGAATTATTACTTTATTTGTATTTCACAATCAGCTTATCATAAGCCAACCTCCTAAAATTTCCTTCTAGAATATCATCAATCATTATATTTATCAATCCAAGCCAACTCATATTAACTATTGATAGTTATCTCAATCATTGATGGCCTATCTAATTGATGATAGTCAACTTGACCACTGATAGTCACCTTAGCCACCAACAATCATCCCAACCACCAATAGTCACTATGGTAGGAAATAAAAACAAATTATTTCCACACATATACCCCCAACCAAATCCAATTTTCTATCCCTACCTAGTCACAAACCTCCAACCTATTTTTTGAAGCACACTTGAATTTTTTAACATTAGTATTGACTTACTTACTTTTACATTAGTCATTTCTAGCATATTTCTTTAGCAAACATTTCTTGTGTTCAATTTTAGTAGCTTTTGATTATTGATGAAAGTACTTTATATTTTGTTTTATAAACTTAATTGTTTAAAATGTGTGGATTGACATCCCTAAAAAAGCTCTTGCTTTTGAGATCTAGATATCACTAGGAAATCCACCCAACTATCTATCTAACCAACCATTTTCTTTAGTGTTATCTTTTTTTAGGTCATCCTCCCAAGCCAAAGAGAAGTTATTCATAACCATTTGATACAACATGCACATAATAAAATAGGTTTTTTCAACCATACCCATATTTATTTTCTTGTTCTTTTCTTGAAATACAAGCTAAAATTCACTAAAACATTCTGGTATACTCAATGGGACCCTTGAGTCTCTACTTGGGTTTCTTCTATTTGCAATTATATGTTCTTCTCTCTATTTTGTGCTCATAAATGAAATCAAATTTTCTTTTGGGTTTAAAATTGACTACATGCATTTGTTGCTTTCAAGTTTATCTCACTTAGTTAAACTAAAGCAAAGTAATTTGATCATATCATCACTCTTATTACACACACTAAACCAAACCACATTCATCAATCAAACATCAAAAAACTTGAGACAAGGCCTGACAAGGATTTCATCACCTAGCAATCACCTTACCCTTTTCTAGTGATCCTATTTGGAGCTCATTACCAAGGGGGAAACCAACTCAACTCTCTAGTTGATTATAAAATCTAGAGTCAGTATATATTAGCTAAGCACCTAATAACCTTATCAATATGGTGTGTGAAGTGAGGGAGTAGGCCCCAAAACCAAGCCATATATTGATTCCCAATATAAATCCTATTGAGAGCCTAAACATAACCTAAAACCAACCATATACTTCTTTTATAATACCCACTCTACAAGCCAATTTCAATCATATAATTTCATACAAATCTTAAGGTATAAGCTAAAGGAGAGACTAAAAAGGAACTCCATGACTTAAAGTACTTTTCAATGTGTGTTTGATTTCCTTGATATTTTATTATCTTCTCTCTATTTGAGTGGTAAGATTGTTTATGTATTATCTCTCCTTTGTCTTGTATGGTTTTAAATCATTAGAAGTGAAATAATCTAGCAAAACAAAACCCATCACCAAACCGGTCAACCTCTTCTACCTCCTTATCCATGTACTACATCTCTAAACCGACAGACTCTTCTCACCCTTTGAGAAGTCCTCCCTTCCCTTAAGAAGTTCCCCAAGGAGATAAAATTTTTACCACATTCTTAGATAACAATCATATGGCCCTTTAGCATTATCTTAACACCATGCCTCACCATACCTATACTTCAGTTACACCTATGGACCCACCTTATGGCATGCCTTCTCACCTTATGGGAAATGCTTATATTTCCATAGTCACTGCCTAACCATTGACTACCCAAGATTCCTCATATAATGATAAACCCTTTGATACTATTATGGAAAACCAACCTACAAACACCCTTATAGATTTTACCCCTACCAACAACTCCTCTACCTAGGAATAACCCAACCATTATCCACATATACCCCCACTCACCATGGGAGTACCTATCAATAGCATTATCAAACTTCCTTCAACTAAATTTAATCCACTAACCACTACCCCACTTCAAAATATTGTGCTACCTATGCCTTCTACCTTACCACCAATTACTACACTACCCTTCCTTTGATCACCAACCTAACCATTACTTCTACCTAACATGTGCCCATTACACCAAACATAGGATACATCCCTAACCCACAAGAGCATGTACCTATAATTACTACCCAACCACCTATGTCCACCTACCCCAATGGAGCTTCCATCCAACCACCAATATCCACATACCAATATGTGATAGATTCTCAACCTCTAACTAATTATCAAAATGTCATCCAACCAACACAACAATATGCACCTTAAAACCTTCTAAGTACACAACCCCAAGCATATCTAATGAAGATGATCATGGATACTACATTAAAGTCATCCATTTTTGGAGATCCCAACATCTTATCATATGACTAGATCTGTAATGAGCCCATTCACTCATCTATCCATAATAGACCATATCCTCCTCATTGGGAACTTCCCAGGTTCTCTAAGTTTTAGAGTAAGGAGGATCCCCAATGCACCTTAAAACCAAGCCCTTAAAATTTTTAGGAAACCTTTTCCCAATCATGTACCTATCAAAAATTAGAGCAACAAGGTTGAGTGTTCTCATGATGCCTGTACAATTAACATGGTTCTTGGCATGCTCATTACTGAAGAACCTATTACCTAATCTACTTATTCTTTACCATTTCCACTTATTGAGGTAGTTGAGTTACATTCTCCTCTTTTATAGACCCAAACTGAGGAAGCACCCCTTTCTCCCCCTCCACTTATTAAGGTAGTGGTTCCATCAACCCCTTCTTAAACAGACATAACAGAACAAGCAACCATTTTATCATCTTCCTCAAACATTGAACAACTTGTTCCACCTTTAGAGATCATTCCCAACGAGGAATCCACCATATATGTACCTCCCATAAAGGATTCACAAATCCAAACCTTGCATACTTTGATTGAGTAAAAGGATGAGGTCACCATTCCCATTTCTCAACCTATGGGCTTATCTTTCAAATCCATTATTTAGGGAATAAAACCAATTTATAAACCATTATTTAGGTTAGTTAAAAAATTAGAATTTGTCTCCCACCTTGACATGGATCTAACCACCTTTTGGTATCAATTAGGGCTAGCTTACATCACCAATTAGGAACCTCCAACCATACCTTTATCAAATAAACCCACCATTCCTATTATCTAATCCTTGATATTACCAACCAAACTAATAAAAACCCTACCAACCGAATAATTTATCAACCAACCAGTGCACCCAAACCTCAAAAAACTAGATCACCCTCTCTCACCAAACTAACCAAACCAACCAAAAATCTTGGCACCTTCCCTACATATAGCCTTAATCACCCATCTATGAAAGTGGAGCTTACCTCACCAAACCCAACAACCAACCACAAAAGCAAATCAACCAAGGAATTAAAGCTAGAAAAAGACTAGAGGGCCAAAATTATACCTCCCTCAACCTTTCCATCTATCCTAAGGACTCATCCCACCACTTTGATTATAAATCTAGTTGTCTCAACCAAGACCCAACCACTACTATTAATTACACCAACACACTTGCTTTTGAACACCCCTATCTTCACTGAGCCATCAATAACCAAACTACCTACCCTAAAAAATCTTGCCTCCAACCTATCAACCTTTACCTTACCAAAACCAAAACCTTCATCTAATAATGACACCTTACCCAAACTTTATATCACCAAGCCCACTTCCAAAAAGGCTTCCATCCCACCAACCAAGACCAAAACCTATAATCCCTCTCCACTTTTAGTTGAGCCTTGCCCAAAAAAATTATAAAGGTAACTGCAAGCTTCTTACTTGACCTTACCTCCCATCATACCATATAGTAAAACAATCACCAAGTGTGCTCCTATCATAGGACACTAAGGCATGGCATAGAGAACTATAAACTCTCTAATACATTATCCATAAGCTATATGATGAGGATAATCTATTAATAGAGGAGCCTCCCAAAATCCCATTACCATTCCAACAATCAACGACCAATACCCAACACCTATCTATTCCCCCACTCTTATCTCAAAGTGATGAGGAACTGAGCCAATCTCCTACCCTAACTCTTCCCTCTATCCATACTATCCATAAAGTTACATGATCACATGCTCATCATAATAATAAGGGGAAGGCCAAAGTGTCTATCCTATGGACATACCCATATTGTACCTCCTAACTAGGTCAAAATCAAGTACCTTCACCTTTATCCAAACATAAGGTATCGATTTTGGGTACCTCCTAATCTAACCCCTCTAAATCAATCAAGATAGTGGTACTCAAATAACTTCACCAGACCCTAGAGAAGATGATCTTATATGAGTTTATTTATTCTTCACCTCATCATCACCAAGAAATGATAGAGGCATTATAATTGGTATAAGTTTAACTTGAAGACCCTTGACCTCTGGTAGCCTTTATTAGTACTCTCCAAATTTCCAGCCTTGTCACCTTCAAGGATTTAGAAATACCTTCTATCCATCTTGATGACCCATAACCCCCTCTCCTTATCACTACCTATATCAACTAAATCAACATCAAATCAGTCATGATTGATGGGGGAGCTAGTAATAATATCATCTCCTCCCATGCCTATAATCAACTCAACGTATTAGACAATATCATGTCTAAAACCTTAGTTTTCCTCTGATCCTTCAATGACACCATGGCCACTACCTTGGAAATTGTTGTCCTTCATATCCATTTAGGACCTTGCATGCTCCCTGAACTCTTTTATGTAGTGGAACATGAATTCAAATACAATATTTTATGAGGATGACCTTAGATCCATTCCATGGGTTATATCCCCTCTACCCTTCATCATTGCATTAAATTTAAGTATAGAGGCCAATTTGTCACTATAAAAGTGATCCCAAGCCCCTTTTCATCATGTAATATGACTTACCAACCTAACAATGTCCTCCTACCTCTATCTATCACAACCTCAACAGCTAAAGATAAGCCCTCAGCCATGAAAGAGGAAATCATACATTCTTATACCAATGAGGCATCTACTAGCTCATCCATCTCCTCTAAGCAGATCCCCACCTTAGACCACTTAGAATCCACATTCTAACATCTTTCACTGGGGGAATATTAGCTCCTCACCCTTAATGCTTTCCCTACTCCCCAAGAGTATGGGAAACTTGTCCACCAACCTGGATATGACCCCAATATCAGAACCATTATTCTATGTATACCTTCACACTATCAAAATAATTTCATCTATAGGGGACTTGAAAAACCACCTAAAGATTCTACCACCTTCTCTTCACCTTAACCATTTACCTCTAGCTTCTCCTGTATATACAAACTAAGTTTCACCAAGACATACTTTCACATGTGTGCTTGGAAAATATTTGATTTTGGATAATAAGAGCATGGCTCACATGAGTTGATTTCCAATGAGACCAAAAATCTTCATGAGAAACATGGCCTTGGTTTCATCCTACCTAACAAAAATCAAACCAAACCACCTACCATCACCATTATTGAGGAAGCCATCCCTTCCTCTCTAACTTCTCCTCCACCTACATGTGAGGATGATGACATCATCCCACCTAACTTATTTTTGTCAACATGATCAGCCTTGGGACCCTAACTTATCAAAAGGAGGGGGACATTGTAACCATCCCTATCACCCATCTTGAGATGATAGGATATAACTCTCCTACCATTAACACTATTCAATGTGAAGATGATGATTTTATCCTCACTTACCTTGGTGCCCCTGATTCTTCCATCCACAAATCCCTTCCTTCTAAGGCTTTGACCATGTTGAATGAATCCACATGGATATCAACTTGGGCACTCTAGAAAACCCCTACATTACCAAAATTGGCCAATCATTAAATCTCAAGGAACTTCAAGACTTCATCTCCTTCCTTCAAGACTAAAGCATATAATTTACTTGGTCTTATAGTGACATGTCAATAATTGACCATGCCATTACCACCTAAAACATAGTCACCAACCGTGATGTCAATCCCATCAAGAAGAAACTTTGGTGCATGTACCCTTGCATATCCCTTCTTATCAAAGAAGAGATATATCACCTCTTATCTGTTAATTTTATTCAACCCATTAACTATCCCTAATGGATTTCAAATTTCATAATTATCACCAAATCCATAGTGAGATGACACATTTGTGTGGACTTTTGTGACCTCAACATTACTTTCCCAAAAGATGACTTTCTTCTACCAAGCATCGACTAGCTAGTTGATCTTATAGTTGGCCATGAGATGTTATCTCTCATGGAAGGATTCTTGGGTTATAATAAAATCCTAATTTATTCTAAAGATCAACACAAAACTACCTTTACCACCCCATGGGGGAGCTTCTGTTATAGAGTCATGCCTTTTGGACTAAATAAAGCTAGTGCAACCTACCAATGTGTCATGACTTATATCTTACATGACCTTATCCATAAGATTGTAGAGGACTATGTGGATGACCTTCTTGAGCAATCCAAATATCATAAGGATAATTTGTCCATTCTCAAGATTATCTTATAGTGACTTATCCATTACCATGTTTGCTTTAACCACAAGAAGTGCATTTTTAGGGTCTTATCAATAAAACTCCTTGGATTTATTGTTTCCCTTCAAGGAATAAAATTTTATCCAACTAAAATAAAAGCCATCCTTGACATTCTTCCTCCAATCAACCTTAATTAACTTCATAGTTTTTAGGGGAAGCTCTAATCCATTAGTCACTTTAACTCCCAACTTTTAGATTGATGCCAACCCTTCCACCACCTTCTAATGAAGGATGTGTCTTTCAAATGGACTATAAATGGTTGAAATGCCTCTTATTCACTAAAAAATAACCTTTCATATCCACCTATCCTAACACCTCCCAAGGATAACCAACATTTTTACCTTTATATTTCCACCACTGAACATTCCCTAGGGGTAATGTTTGCTCATAAAGATGAACAACATAGAGAGCAAGTCATCTAGTATATTAGCTGAATTCTTGTAGAGTATGAGACTTAGTATACCCACACTAATAAAATCTACTTATCCTTAGTCTTTTTAGCCACCAAACTTCACCATTACCTTCTTAACCACAAGACCTATGTCATAACCAATACTAACCCACTCAAGTATATGAACTCTAAGCCATACCCAAACCAATGTATGGCCAAGTGACTAATGATTTTAATAGAGTTTAACCTTGATTTCATTTAACAAAATTCAATTAAAGGGCATGCTATTTCTAACTAATTGGCCAAAGTGCCATTAGTAGATAATCAACCTCTTCCTCTTGAGTTCCTCGATGAGTCCATTCACCCCTATCTTAAGGCAAACTTCACCTATCAATTCACCATGCTATTTGATGGATAAAAATGTCAACATGGTGGGGGATCTAGCATCATCCTTATTCCCTTTGATGGTGAACCTCTTCTTATGTCCTTCAAGTTTGACTTTGAATGCACAAAAAATATGGCTGAGTACAAATCCCTAGTCATAGGCCTTCAAACCATTTTAGCCTTAAGAGTCAAAAAACTCAACATCTTTGGTAACTCCCAACTTATGGTCAATAAAATCAATGACTCTTACCAGTGTAATAATTATGTTTTACAATAGTAAAAATAACTAGTTGACAAACTCTTAACATCATTTGAACACTATTGCATCTAGTCAACCTCATGATCTACCAATAAGTTTATTGATACCATGGATTCCTTCACTTCTCATATCCTATATACACCTTTTGACTCTAATATATCTATTGTTAACCAAAGAATTACCTAACCTTCTTATGTCAAACTAGATTCTCCCACCATCTTCAATGTGGATGAGACCTAACCTAACCTTTGGTATTAACAAACCTTTGACTATATTAACCTTGCAATCATTATTACTAAGCTCTCTAAGAATGCTTAAAGAGAATTTATCCAAAGTACCTCATATTATATCATTATGGGGGGAATTATTTACAAGCATGACTTTGATGGCCTCATCTTCTACTGCCTACGTAGTTATAAAGCCTCTCATGTTATTAAAGAAATACATGGAGTCTATGTGAGACACTTTAGTGGTCTCGTCATAGATAAACACATCCTTTACCTTGGATATTATTATCCTACCTTTAACCAAGACTATTGTGATTATGTGAAAAAGTGTGTTAAGTGTCAACAACATGCCAATTTACATCACATACCTAGCCATAATCTTCATGTGTCTATTGATTTCTATCCATTCTCAAAATGGGTTATAGACCTTATTGGTGAAATTTACCACCATTATTCATAGCAACACCATTATATCATCATTGTGACTAAATATTTCACCAAATGGGTATAATCTACTCCTTTAGTCTCAACCAAAGTAGAAAAGATTATTAACTTTATCAACCATCACATCATCTATCATTTTGGTGTTCTTCACAAAATTATCATCAATAATGGTAAATATTATAAAAACAAGCAAGTCTAAGGTCTTTGTGATTCATTCAAGATTAAGTTAAGTTTTTTCTCACCCTCAAGAAAATGGATAAGCCAAGGCCTCCAACAAAACTCTTAACAACATGCTCACTAAAATGGTCAATGCATTAGTTTATTATTGGAATTCAAACATCCCCTTCACCTTATGGGAATATCACACTAGCATTTAACCCCCTATAGGTGTTACCAATTTCTATCTTTTATTTTCAAGAGAGGCCATCCTATCTCTCGAAGTCCAAATCCCATCTCTTCACATAGCTTTGCAAGATCTAATTTCTAAGGATGATTATGTTTAGCACCATTTAACTAAGCTTGAGCTACTTGATAAGTTCTTCTTAGCCACCCTTACCTATATTCATTTCTACCAATAGTACATCAAACATACCTATAAAAAACACCTTAGAGTATGAGAATTCAACATTAGAGACCTTGTCCTAAAGGAAAATCAACATGTCACCAATATGTAGAAAATCAAGCAAGGCAAGTTTACTTTCAATCAACTTGGACCCTATATCATAACCCATAAGTATGGACCATGAGTTTATCGATTGTTCTTTCTTGATGGAAACCTATAGCTTGATCCCCTAATGCTTTACATCTATGTCCATTCTTTTATTAAGAAGGATTGAGTTCAGCTTTTGTTTTAACTTAAGCTCATCCTTTTCTTTCACATCACATTCATCTCCCTATTTTAAGGGAAACTAATTAAATATAAATCATGTGATTATTTGACATAATCATGGCCTCAACTTGAACAATGGGTACCATGGCTCTACCCATGGCATGATTCTTAGGGTATTTTTTGCCCCTTTACACAAGGATGGATCCCCATGATCATTGTCACCTAATCCTCTTTAGATCTAATCAACATTCTTATGATTTTATGTTTTCCTTCATAAAGGTGAAACTCAACCTATATAAGCATGTCTATTTCTAGAAAAAATGAAACAAGAAAAATCAAAATCTAAACCAATAGCAACCATGGGTCATTCCTAAGTATTTTTAGACTACTCCATTGAAGGACAACTATTGAAAACATATTTGAAATTACTCAAAGGTGGACTGCCCCCTTGAAGGATAGCTATAAAAAATATTGAATAAAGAATAAAAACTTAGACCACTCCCTCAAAGGATGGTTGAGTAAAGCATTTTTCAAAACAAACATTTTTTTTGAAGCTTCCCAGATTGATCAGCTTCCCTAGACCCCAAGTAACTATAACACAAAGTAAAAGACCCATTATCAAGCAATATAAAAATCAAAATAATTTTCAAATCCATAATTACCTCTCATAGGGAAACTAATTTTGAAAGCCAAAATTAGATTTCATGAGTAGACTTCCTACATCGATCAATCTACACTTTGCATGACATAGACTTGTTTATACTAACTCTTCATAAACCTATAGAATAGGCATGATAGTCTCATAATAAGGTTCCATTTTCATCCATCTCCCCTTTAGACACTATAAGTAAGGGATTTTGAGCTTACTTGACATTATGTGGTCAAGACACCTTTTTAACCAACTAACAAATGCTAATGTGAAGCATTATAAGGGTTTAAATTCCTTAAGCCAATCCAAATTTTGTTTTGGCTTAATCCATATCAAAAAAACATCATGCCCTCTTCTTATCCTCTCATAACTAGTTGATATTTTCACTAAAGAGATTTGTCTCTTGATTATATCATTTGTTCTCATATCTAGTGTTGTTAATTAACTAGCTTCATATGCTTTACCATAAGTAGAATAACAAAAAACCATAATCATCACATAATATCAATGTGTCATAAGAAAATGCATATCTATAATCATAACTATCACAAGAATAATAACATCACAACATCCATGAACAATAAAATAACCAACCATTTTCCACCACATGTCTAAATCTAAACAATGAAGCATATACTCATTAAAATTTAGCATGTTAAAAATCATATCCATGAATAAAACATGATACATTCCATCGTGTACCTCACTAGGAGAGTCTAAATCAATATATAACATCCATAACATGAGCATAATCAATATAAACATCATCCCATAAATAATAGAGAAAACTATAGACCATGAACAATAGGCAATAAACAAGGATCATATATATAAATCATGAGTCTAACATCATAATATATGCAACACATATACATGTCTCTCTCTCTCAAAATGTACATCTCACTACATCAGCTCATAGGATGGAATCAAAATTACATACAACAATATATATATTATGTCATAAACCATGTCTTATCTATACCCTAGGGGCACCACTATCTACTAGAGCACTGTTATCTCTTGGAGCACCACTAGGTCTTGGTGCCTATCCCCTTGTAATACCTATATATCTACTTATAGACATAACCCACTGACCTCATGCCACCACACTATCACTACCTTCCAAACTCACTTTGTACTTACCCCATTAGGTCTCATTAGGACACTATCTCAAGACTATAGCCTCATAATACTGTAGCTCCTCTATGGTGGACAAGTATCATGCCATGGGTATGGTCTTCGGTGGTCCTATAGATTCCATAACTCCTCCTTATCTATACCTTAAGAATTCCCTCTCATATATAACCAAGGATAGTAAAGCTCTATCCTAGTCCTTGTCACCTATGAGAGTAGCAATCTAGCCCTATAAGGTATCCACTTAACCCTATAGTGTTGTAACCTATGCATGTACCATGACTAATACCACTCCTACCTATCCACCTAGGGCAACCCCTTGTACCTATGCCCTTTGCCCCCCTTTCCTAGTTGGGTCTACATCTATCAGCCTCCTACCACCATCATCTCCACCAAAATCCATTATTGTATATAGAGACTGATACTATGTAGGGTACCCATTAAGAAAACCTGCATCATCTATCTATGGCATGGCTAGTAGCTCCTCATAGTCAAGTAATGTCTATACTAGATGTGGCTCTAGTAATAAGATTTTCTACATCCTCTAACATATACCTAGGAAATAGATATGGAATACCATATACAAGGCCAAATTGCTTTTGTACCCTATCAAATTGGATGAGTTCCACCTCTCCATCCTATCTATCAAGAATCCACCTATAACTCTATAAGGATACATTCTATCTCCTATATCTGACGCACTTTGGGAACCCAAAATATGGTCTCTAAGTGATGTCTCCAATAATTAGAGCATCTAATGCACCCTCGAATCAATCAACATCATGAGCTCCTCCTATTATACCTGATGTGGTGAAATAATCTCTCCATCACATGAATCCAACTAGGAACTCTATCTAGGCATACCCACCCATGACAACCCCATCAACCTTAACACCCAGATGTGCTCATAGGCCTATAAATGTAGAAATAGATAGACACTAATGTCATATCTCTTATGGGCATTAAAACCCCTTATATCCCTATATATCTATACTAAAATAATAGGTACCTATCCCAACACTGTCCACCCAAACATCTCAACTAAAACCCCCAGTAGTAAGTATGAGAACTTCCCACTGCTTGAGTTGAGAAGGGCAAACCATGACACTACCATCATCATCATCATCACCAATCTCCTCTCACCCTTCACCTTGTGATAGAGATTAGAGTAACTAAAACCCCTAGAATCTCACCTGACATAATTCTAGTCATCTCCATATATTAGCTCTAATAAATCATCACACTCCTCCCTCTCAATATGGTAAATCAAATCACCTCAAAGGGGAAACCATGTAATATAATGCACATCCTCTTATAATATTGTGAGCTTACTAGTGGGTAGTAGGAAAGTGTTTGTGGTTGGATCCCATCTCTCAATGAAGGCCATGATCATGGATGCATCATGTGGCACATGCTGGTAGTACCTCATCACTCTAAGGCTCAACACTTCCATATGTGCCCAATCAATTGGGGTCCTCCCTTGATGAATCTCTGTAAAGATGTGTGATTCTTGATCATGCATCTGAATCTACTCTTGTGCCTATAAATAATTATTAATAAACAACTTAGTTCACTACTACACTCTACATATAAACTATACCTTCTCACCTTACACTAACTAATAATGACTATTTCACCTCTACAAATCATGTCACTTTTTGCAACTACCCCTTAATCTATCATATCTTACTGACACAATTACTAATCAAGCCTTTTGCATTCCATTTTACCAAATTCCTTTCAACTTAACATTACTAAGTCACTAATGTTACTAAGTCAACTCACCATACCTTAATCAATTCCATTTAACCTATACCATTACCCCCCTTTTAAACTTACCCGACCTTTCCTATTTGGTCATTTATTCAAAGCCAAACACTTTCCCTCTCTTATATTTACCCTAAACTCATAGTCCACATTACCTTTACCATAAATAAAACCACTACCCATTCACATCTATAACCTAAAAATACCATTCAAAATAGCACAATCATGACTCTTTTCTAACCTTAACTTTGTAATCTTTTTCCACCTAGCTTTATCATCAATGATCATGGTGACCATCAATGGTCATATGTCCATCTCTTTTGGGATGTCGACCATCAATGGTTGGTGTCAACCATTGATGGTCATTGTAGGTGTTATATGAGAAGAATAACATAGACCTAACCTACCTAAAAACCACTCAAGCAACCATAATATATTCTAAATTATAACCTAATACCTATCGCTACCCTAGTTCACATACCCCACCCTATCAATTTCAAAATTTACCCACATAATTGACAAAAAATAAAAACCCTGCCTAGGGAAAACAACTAAAAAAAAATAAAAATTCCCAACCTAGCAAAGCAACTACCCAAATAATCAAATGCTAATTAAATTTCTATAACCAAAGAAAACTATAACTACCAATTTAATGATGCCACCTACCTCATTCCTCGACTATCATCGAGGAGTAATCCATGGACTCACCTATCCTCATTCATTCCTATGCTCACCCTACATCCTACCTTAGTCTTCTCAATCAATCCAACTCAACAAATACACATCAATAATCACCATTAACACAAATTATCCTAAGATTACTAATGCTAGATCTTAGTTGTCAAAAGTTATAATGAGTGAAAATGACATTCACTTTTACTTTTAACCTCTATGGTTTTATGGTTTTCACCTTGACCATTAATGGTCAAGGTGACCATCGATGATTATTCTTTGGACCCTTGACCATCAATGGTCAAGGTCTTAACCTTTTACCGATTGCATCCTCAATCACACTATTTTGGTGAATGTTAACCACACTCCCACCCATGGAGACTACCTTCTCTACCCACCTTACCTACCTTGTCACCTTGCCATTGGTTCCTTTTGGCCCAACTAGCATGCATTTTATGATGAATTTTGCTTAGTAATTTGACCATAGAAACAATATTACCATGTTGAGTACCTTTTACACTTATACCACCTAACACATACCAAACCCACTTATATCTTCTCAGGATTACTTTCTACCTTAGATACCCATGATACTTGACTAGTTTATGTTTTCATTCAGAGCACTTCCTACTTTTGATACCCACCAAAACATAGACAAATCCTAGGAGACTTATGTTTACAAGTATTCCTAGTTGATATTCCTAAATGTGATCATGCAGTTCACTTTTCACTTATCCTTTTTAGTACTGACCTTTATTTTTACTAATTATGACAACCTAGTTAAAGTGTGATCTTGGCTATCATACTTTTTGTCACACTTTGTGCCATAAGTGCCGAACCTACCATTCACCCATTTTGTAATCAAATACCCATTTATCAAACCCATACCTAATTTTGATTTACCTCATCGACTCTAATTTTGAGGGGAAACACCTCCTCCCATACTCAGGGCAACTTGACCTTTGACCCATAATCAATTTTCGTGTTCCAGCTTGTTGATAAAAATTACATAACAAAAAGAGGCAAAATGTAGACATCAAAAATCCACACATGATGGTTCTAAATGTCAAAACACACCTATAATGCCTTAGGAATCCCTTAGGACCAATTTGTCCCTTTCACCCCTAATCAAACCTAACCATGGTCAATTTGACCAACTGACTAAACCCACCCTTTAATCAACTTTCTACCTTGGCCTTAGATCATCGATGGTTAGGATGACCATCGATGATCACCCTGACCATAATTGACTAGGGTTATACTACATAACTAACTAATCACTTACATGTAAACATATACATTTATTTTATAAAAATAACTTATCTAAATCCATGTTCTATCCATTGCATGTGTGAGTTATGATTAAAAATCCTAGTTAATGTCTTTTTGCACCTCTCCTTCTTTCCCTATAAAAAGAGAGGAGTAGAAGGTGAAAAGGAACACATCCATAACTATCAAGAGCATTTTCATCTATATCTTTATTTTGTAAGTATTCTTCCAAAAATATAGTGATCCAACTATCATAATAGAGAGCCAACTTATCATTTCCCCTTGGTTAACATCTAAGTATTATTACTCTATCAGAATCATGCTAGACTCTACCAACAAGTCACCCACCTCAACTATTCATTGATCAACCCTAGATAAGATAAGTACTTATTTTCTAGTATTTAATTACTTAATTTTTATTTCACAATCAATGCAACACATGTTGAGCTCCTGGAATTGCCTTCTAGAATCTCATAAATCAGTCTATTTATGAATTTAAGCCCACACATAGTAACCATTGATGATTCTCTCAACCACTGAGAGTCTGTCCAACCATTAATGGTCACCTTAACCATTGATATTCGTACCAACCATCGAAGGTCACTATGGAAATAAATAAAAACAAGCTATTTTCACCCATCTACCCCCAACCAAATATTATTTTTTGTGTCCCTACCTATTCATAGACTCTCAACCTATTTTTTGAAGCACACTTGACTTGTTTAGCATTAGTATTGACTTGTTTATTTCTATATTAGTCATTTACAGCCTATTTATTTAGTAAGTATTTATTTTGTTCAATTTTAATATATTTGTATTATTGATGCAAGTACTTTATCTTTTTTCTTCTAAACTTACTTGTTAAAAATGTGTAGATTGACAACCCCAAGGAAGCTCTCGCTTCTGGGATCTAACTATCACTAGGACATCCACCCAACTATCTATATAACAAACCATTTGCTTTAATGTTGTCTTATTTTAAGGCCATCCTCCTAATCTAAAGAGGAGTTCTTCACAATCATCTGATTCAATGCACACATAATCAAAGAGGTTTTTTTAATCATACATATATTTAGTTTTTTATTCTTCCTTTCTCAAGATATAAGATGAAATTTTATGAAACACTTATCATCAATGAATGTCCTTGAGAGGGTCTTGGGATTGTATTTTGTCTTATTTTTTACTTTTAACATGTCAAAGTCTAAAGTGCTGGGATCAATCATTATTTTCTACTTCTTACTCACTAATTGGGATAACCAACTAAGTGTAGCCTTCTACTAATCTGAAACTATCACCAAATACTCTATAGTTAATGTGGTTGTACTAGTTGATACTATGACTATTATGGACTTCTAAGAAGATGATACTAGTGGCTTATTAGGAGTTGCCTGTGAGGATCCACTCTCATTAGTGGTTTTCAATTCAATATCTACACTAAGTATTTGGTTTTCTCTAACCTTGATTGATGGTAGAGATGAAATAGTGGAAATGGGGGGAGAGGAGGATAAAATAAACACATGATTTATGAATTTAGGAATCAATGGAAGGGTGGAATCTAAAGCACTAAATGTGTAAATTAGGTGTGTAAGACTACTTAGGGTTGGTGATGTGAAAATAGTGGGTTGAGATGAAAGGGAAATAGTACTTACCCTAAGGGTTGAGGTGGGCTACAGAATCATATTCAAGATGACAAAATCCATGGTAATGTACTATTAGGTGGTGTTGGGAATTAATGGTGATGAAATAGAAGGAATTATAAATGGAATGAAAATGAGTAGTGGATCAAATTGGGAAGGTAAAGTGGGAGGAAGTGAAATTAGAGTATAAACTTGAACTTCCATAATAGGGGGATCTTGAGTGTCCACTTGACTTATTTATGTTGATTACACTTGGATTATTGAGATGGGTGGAATAGTAGGTGAAGTGGAGATAAGTGGAGGGGTTGAAAATTGAGGTGAAGGAGCTAAAACTTATGGATCAATAGGGGCTTGAGATACTTGAGGAATCAAGACAACTAGTGGAGGAGTTGAAACCTCTTATACAATATGTGTAGGAGAAGGGGGAGTATTATAAATAAGAGTTAGGAATATGGGATCTAAAGATGTAGATCTCTAAGTTGTTTTATATCCTTAGCTAAAAGAACAATTGGTTTTCTTATGGATTATCCATGTCTATTTGATTCTCCTTTCTTTGCCTTTGTCTTCTTCCTCATTTTTCCCTTATTAGGTTATCTTGCTAATTCACTAAGGCCCTCTTCTAAAGGAGTGACTCCTCTTTCTTTGAGATTTTGGAGCTTTTCCTTAACCCCTATTGTCTCTCTTATGAATTTCATGCCCTTTTTTCTTAGCCAATTGATAGTTTTGTTAATAACATGGGTTGTTTTATTGAACAAAGAGAAATATTTAGGTACTAACCACCTCACTAGTGGTAGAGGTCTGGCAACGATCTATGTGAGGTAAATTAGATCTGCCTTAGAGTTTTCATCCACCAATTCATCAAGGATTAGTGATAGCTCATAGTCTTTTATTTTTTTATAGGAACATCCTATAATAGTCCCTCATTCTAACCATTTTTTCATCATCATAGTCTTCCCAAAAATCCTCATAATATGGAACATGTTCATATCTTACAAAATCTAGTATAGTAGTGACCTTACCATATGGATAAAAATAAGGTCTAGACTTTAGAGTCCTTAATTTTACTTGGCATATCTTTGCCTTCATATCTCTATCCTTCAAAAGGGATTGAAATGTCTAAAAGCTAATAGAAATAGGGAAACATATCCCTACCTTATGTCTATTTGAAAGGATCTTATGTGTATCCATAAGTTGTCTAACCAACTCCAAAAAAGTCCATTTATCACTTATATAATGTGGAAATGTGTAAAGACAAACACTAAAAATAACTACCCTAATGTAGGAGTAGGAGGTGAAATGAATGAAGAAAGAACTCCATCTAGTGATCTCATCGTTTGCCACTTGGGAGAACCTTATTTCCCCAAGTTCTAAAGATGATGATGATACTATAGATGAAATCATCATTAACTCTCCTAAATTTTTGTCTACTAGCCTGTAACATGAGATTAGGGTAATATTTATCTACTTTAGCTATGTCTTCATGGACTATGTTAAGGTTTAAGAACATTCTTCCTTTGGATAGGATATAGATAATATACGATGCCATATAAAACTTGTTTATCATTAGCACCTCCATCAACTGATTATGGAGGGAATCAATTGTTAACAAGGCCCAATGTATCTATTGTTTAATCTCTCTAATGATCAAGATGTACTGGTACATCCAATCCTAATAACACTTGGCATTAGGATTGTGATGCAAATCAACATAGACTATCTAGACTGCAAAATAGGGCTTACCTACACTATAGACAAACTATTTTCTCCTATAGATACCAACCATACAGATAGAAGAAACATGCATTCCTTGGTGGCTCTGTGTAGAGACACACACTTCATATATTTTTCCCGTGTATGTCTTCGAGCCTGTGTTTTTCGTATAGGACTACCCTCTGAGGTTTTTCTCCAGCTGTGGACAAATGGCAAGCTTTACTCATGCAGTTCCTCTACAACCATCGTAAAAAAAAAATGAATCTATGCCTTCATTCTAGCCATTTACTACCAGCCCGTGACTTTTAGAATAGACTTTTCACTTCTCCATTCATAGCTCATCTCAGTCAATAGTTCTTTTAATAAGGTCGTCAATGGTTGTATTGAAAATGCAAAGACCTTATCCCACAACGAACTTTTGAGCATCTCTTTTCTTTAAGGGCTACAAAGCCATTATATTTTGTCCTCCACCCAAGGCTATAACAACCTTTACAAATAGGCTTAGATCACTCTTTTCAGGGCTATATAGAGGTGCCTCCATGTGGGACTACATAATTCTGATGTGCCGTCACCCATTCAGGACCCTTGCCCAGATACCAGAAACTATCAGTGTGCTCAAGCAAATTCGATGGCTGGATCTTTCTGAGAATAAATTGAAGGGTGAACTTCCATGGCAGATGTTGGGAATGAAGAATTTGAAGCATTTAGAGTTGGGCGATAATCATGTGTGGTGAGATTCCTCAGGGAATGCCGTTGAGTTTCTTTATAGCCAATTCTTATGTTGATAATGATTGTCTGTGTGGATCCCCTCTACCACCCAGACAGTATGCCTGGAGATGAATCTCGACTCTATTTTAATTCCAAATTAATACAAACACAAATTGATGAACTGCCTTCTTATAAATTTTGAAATTGCTATCTTCTTTTAGATTTTTTGATACAAACACATGAAATCTTGACAAAGGATGCTATTCAGGGAATTAAGACCCGCCTTATTGACATACTACCATCTCTTTTGAAATCTTAAAACAGTTGATGTAAACCATTCAAAATCACATCAATGTCTTCTTCTCTGATGGAATGTCTTCTAAAAACATCCAAAGCACCCTCAAGAAGAGGTTTGGTTATAATATCATTAAAACGAGCAACAACCACAACAAAATGAAGGCCCTCTATTTGCTTTGCTCCTCTACGTCAAATGACAAATACAACTTGTGTACTATTTTCTTATCAGGGGAGTCAAACCCCTTTAACTTTAATGTCAAGGTGCACTTTATACAGAGTTTTCATATGAGTCAAAAATAGAAATAAATAAATCCTTGTAAAGAAATTTTGTTTTCACTTACAGAATAGAATTAAAACAATTTCTGTAGCAGCGCTAGGTGCATGTTTTTCTAGTCTAGGCTCCAACCTATGCAAATTAAAAACCATCTTCAAAGCAACTTACCAGTGAATAGATGTTTGGTATGTGTCTGTGCTTTTACAGACATTTTTCTACGCCTCCTTCTTTCTTTTCCAATCTACCTCTGTTCTCTCTACATCCTTCTTTCTTCCTCTCCTTACAGCCACTTCTATGCCACCTATGCATATCTTATTTTTTTATTTGTTTTTCAAGAATCTTTTCTAAACCTCCACGCCAAACTTGGCCTCAGGCAAAACAACAAACAGTTTTTTCAATTACAACAACATGCCCAGGTTGAAATATTTTCAACCAATCCTTGATTTTCTAAACAGCCCACAATAATTTACCTTTTTACTTTTACTAATTACAATTTCTCCTTAATTTCAACATTTGGAGGGAAAATACAATAATTTGAAATTCTAATTTAATCATAAACATGTCTTCCCAGGATGTCTGTAGATGCTCCTGCATCATACTCTCCCTCTAGAAACAATTTGAACCTTAGTTCAAATGAAATGCTACCTCCATGCTTTATCCTTCATTTTATACCTGGATCCCACGGTCTTCTTGTCAATGCCAATGCTTGTCTTTGGTAGTCTTTGTTTTTCATCTTGTTGTTTTTCCTCTTCTAGTATGTTCTTCTTCTCATATCCTTCTCAGCTGCCAGCTCCCACTTCCATGCTTCTTCATATGTGTCTCCAAAGTTTTCATCTTCATATATGTCTTCAAAACATATGTCTTCATCTTCATATATGTCTTCCATACCTGCATTCAAAACATCAAAAGCCACCTTAGTAGAAAAACATTGAGGCCATGAAGCCTCTTGGCTGCCTTCACATTTTTGTTCTTGTTTCTTGACCAAAACTACCTTGGTCTCATTGCTTTGCTCTTGTATTGTCTCACTCTTTCCAATGCTGTCTTCACCATGGCTTGTACCTTTACACAACTCTCTTGAATTACCAAACAGCTCCTCTATCATTCTCAACTCTACCTTTAATGAGATCTCATCTATCTCACAATATTCATCAAACTTGGGCTTATCAACCTAAATAATTTCTTGTTCCTTACTAGCCTTACTCTTCATTTCATCACTCAACACAAACTCATCCAAATCTTCATATCCTATATCAAACTTAGGACCAGATTGTCTTTCATCCTCTATAATTACATTCATCCATTTTATAGTTTCTTCATACAAATCAGCTTCTTCATCCACATCAGTATATTCATCAAAAACAATTGCAGTATTCATACCTTCTGTCTTCTTGCTTTCTTCAATCTCTGCTTGAAGCCATCTTGTCTGTTCTGCTGCATATTCTTTCCTTTCCCCATCATCCATCCATTTTGAACTCTCTCCTTGCTGCATATTAGTTTTCATAGCCACTTTCCATTCCTCATTTTCCATGAAAAGATTATTAAATGATTCAAAAACATCATTATCCCATTTATTGCAAGCAATTGACTTACCTTTCCATATACTTGTGTCATCCTTCACCTTTTCCCATTGATTTCTTGGTGTTGTTGTCTCAACACTCACATCTTCTTCACTCTTAGCCTTCTTAGGCACCCACATTTGATTCTTTCTCTTATCAATTGACTTCTCAAGCCATTTAGGCATCCTGCATCTATGCTTTTGTATCAACACTTCCTTTTGCTTGGGAGTTTGCTTATTCCACCATTTAGGCATCACATATCCATGGTTAATTGAAAAATTCATTTTTTTAATTGCTTCTCTAACATGCATATCAACATTTTCATGCTTATAAGAAGAATCAATTATTGAACTCAACTTTACCTCCTTAATGGGCTGCTCCATTATTTCTTTGACTTGCATAGCTTCTTGATTATCTGTCCTTTCTTCTTCTTTTATGCTTGGCTACTCTCTTTCTTCTTCCTCCTGGCATTCAATGGCATCTTGGAATTCATCTTCATCTCCCTTATCAACAACAAACTCTCTTTTCTTCCCTGCACATTCACTTGTGCACTTGGTGTCTTCTCCTGCACCAATCTCTTCATTCTTCAAGGCCCTTCTCTTGACCTTCATAAGGCTGCTCATACCTGCACTTACCCATTCAAAAACATCATTAGAAATAAAAACAAGAGACCATAATGTCTCCATGAGTGTCCTCTTCATCAACATTCTCATCTTCTCAAGTGCTCTTCCTGGCACTTCCTCTTTTCTTTCTTCTCTCTTGTTCTCCTCAATGAGAACCTTCTTCACAACTTCTTCCTCTTGCTGCCCACTTGGCAATCTCCTTATCTTCTTGCCTCTTTGGGATTCCCTCTTCATGGCAATATTCTTTTGCCTTCTTCTCCTTTTCACTAGGAGAACTATTGGCCACTTTATCCTCTTCTTTATTGGCCATACCCATGCTTGTCTATTCAGCTGCATCCAAGACTCATACTCATCTTTAACCTTAGCTAATTCTTTCTTCAAACTAGTAATTTCTTTATTAAAATCAACATTAATCATACCTTTGATGCTTTCTTTCCTCTTGTTGTCCTTATACCTTGCTGCTCTATAGTGCCTTCAACAATGCTTCCATCTCTGAGATCTTCACCCAAGTCTTTTCCACCTCGGTCTCTTGATCGCTTGTCTCACCCAAGCCTTTCTCCTTGACTGGTCTTTTGACAATCCACGTGATCTCACCTAGGCCTTTTGCATCCTAGTCTTTTGATCCTCTTCTCAATCCTGCAACAACTCTTCAGACAACTCTTTAACAAACACAAATTACAAATCCAAGCTTACCTTGCTTTGGATCTTTCTCTTGAGCATTCACTTGCTCTTCTTCTAGAGCTTCTCTAAGCTTCTCTTCTCAATTCTGCAAACTTCATCCTTTACCTCACCTAAGTCTGTTTCACCTTAGTCTTTTGGCAAACAATCTAAGCTTCCTCTTGGATCTTCTTCTCTAAGCCTTTCTTAGCTTCTTCTCTTCTTAAGCCTCAATGGATTTAATCCTTCCTTTTTTCACCTATTTGCTTCTTAACAAAATAAACTCAAATCAAAAGCAAAGTTGCTCATACCTTTTCTTCAGCAGAGTCTTCTAGTGGTGTCTCCTATTGATCCCTTTGCCAAATCCAAAGAGCTTCAAGCTCTGATACCAAATGATGCAAATCAACATAGACTGTCTGGACTACAAAATAGGTCTTACCTACACTATAGACAAACTATTTTCTCCTATAGATACCGACCATACAGATAGAGGAAACATGCATTCCCTGGCAGCTCTGTGCAGAGACACACACTTCATATATTTTGCTCGTGTATGTCTTTGAGCCTATGTTTTTCATATAGGACTACCCTCTGAGGTTTTTGCCTAGCTATGGACAAATGAAAAGCTTTACTCATGCGGTTCCTCTATAACCATCATAAAAAAAAAATGAATCTATGCCTTCATTTTAGCCGTTTACTACCAGCCCGTGACTTTCATAATAGACTTTTCACTTCTCCATTCATAGCTCATCTCGGTCAATAGTTCTTTTAATAAGGTCATCAATGGATGTATTGAAAATGTAGAGACCTTATCCCACAGTGAACTTTTGAGCATCTCTTTTCTTTAAGGGCTACAAAGCCATTATATTTTGTCCTCCACCCAAGGCTATAACAACCTTTACAAAAAGGCTTAGATCACTCTTTTTGGGGCTGTATAGAGGTGCCTCCATGTGGGACTACATAATTTTGATGTGCCGTCACCCATTTAAGACCCTTGCCCAGATACCAGAAACTATCGGTGTGCTCAAGCAAATTCGATGGCTGGATCTTTCCAAGAATAAATTGAAGGGTGAACTTCCACGACAGATGTTGGGAATGAAGAATTTGAAGCATTTAGAGTTGGGTGATAATCATGTGTGGTGAGATTCCTCAGGGAATGCCATTGAGTTTCTTTATAGCTAATTCTTATGTTGATAATGATTGTCTGTGTGGATCCCCTCTGCCACCTAGACAATATGCCTGGAGATGAATCTCAACTCTGTTTTAATTCCAAATTAATACAAACACAAATTGATGAACTACCTTCTTCTAAATTTTGAAATGGGTATCATATTTTAGATTTTTTGATACAAACACATGAAATCTTGACAAAGGATGCTATTCAGTGAATTAAGACCCGCCTTATTGACATACTACCATCTCTTTTGAAATCTTAAAACAGTTGATGTAAACCATTCAAAATCACATCAATGTCTTCTTCTCTGACGGAATGTCTTCTAAAAACATCCAAAGCACCCTCAAGAAGAGGTTTGGTTATAATATCATTAAAATGAGCAACAACCACAGCAAAATGAAGGCCCTCTGTTTGCTTTTCTCCTCTACGTCAAATGAAAAATACAATTCATGTACTATTTTCTTATCAGGGGAGTCGAACCCCTTTAACTTTAATGTCAAGGTGCACTTTATACAGAGTTTTCATATGAGTCAAAAATAGAAATAAATAAATCCTTGCAAAGAACTTTTGTTTTCACTTACAGAATAGAATTAAAACAATTTCTGTAGCAGCGCCAGGCGCATGTTTTTCTAGTCTAGGCTCCAACCTATGCAAATTAAAAACCATCTTCAAAGCAACTTACCAGCGAATAGATGTCTAGTATGTGTCTGTGCTTTTATATACCTTTTTCTATGCCTCCTTCCTTCTTTCTTCTTCTCCTTACAGCCACTTCTACGCCACCCATGCATATCTTATTTTTTTATTTGTTTTTCAATAATCTTTTCTAAACCTCCACGCCAAACTTGGCCTCAGGCAAAACAACAAACAATTTTTTCAATTACAACAACATGCCCAAGTTGAAATATTTTCAACCACTCCTTGATTTTCTCAACAACCCACAATAATTTACCTTTTTACTTTTACTAATTACAATTTCTCCTTAATTTCAACATTTGGAGGGAAAATACAATAATTTGAAATTCTAATTTAATCATAAACATGTCTTCCCAAGATGTCTGTAGATGCTCCTGCATCAGATTGGCAGTGACTCTATGTAGTAGTGTTATAATATATCCCACCTCTTTAATGAAATCAAATCTATACATAGTCTTAGGCAACTGGTAGAGGAATGCTTGGGAGTCTTAAGCCACTACTTGTTGATAATATTTTGACATCCATATTTATTTTCCTCATAAAATTATGCAAATTTTTTTGGAGTTATATCCAAATAACTCTCAAATTCAAGAATGGCAAATACTATGTTGATAAAGTCAAGGTTAAGATCAAGAACCTTCTCAGCTTTCTTAATGAAGGCTTGTCTTTTATCAGGGTTGTAATGTAAGGCGATTGTGAGGATCAACTTAGGGATCTAAATATATAGAGGAAAGGCTACAACTTATGGTAAACTAGAGTCGTAAATACTCTAGATCTAGTCACTTTTGAAATCTACACCTATCCTAGCCCAAAAATCTCCTAGGTCAATGTGACCTAAATTTGTTTTTATTATTTATGACATATTAGACTCCAAGAAAGAAGTTAGTTTAGGGCCCTTACATTTTAAATTCATTTCCTTATGAGGCATATAAAATGAAGTTACTATTTTTGAGAAACCAACTATGAAATTTGGTAGAACCTATAGGTGTCTGGAGTACTTATATTCTCTGGTGAAACTTGAAGGTACTTGAAGCACATCTAATGTCTGTGGTACTTGAAGGATATTAGTTTTCTAGTGGAATTATAACATGATTGAGGTAGGTCCACTCTCCATAATGCACTTTGAGTTGATGGGGTTCAAAGGTGCTCAAGGCACATGAGACCTTTGATGGAAGTGGAATGTTCTCAAATCATGTCCACTCGCCATGGTGCTTAAAAGTCTAGTAGGCTTCTCAAGTGTTTAAGGTGGATCTAATGTCTATGGGGACACTAGGGGAATATTTTGAAGGAATATTCACCATTTTTTATTTAAAGGTCTATACTTGGGAATATTCTCTTGAGGAAGCCTTGATTTTGAATGCAAAACCTTAGAGAGAAAAATGAGGGTTTCTCTTAGACAATGGTGTATGAAATATTTGTAAACCCTAAGATGTAGTCTGGAAGAGTAAAACCCTATATTACCTTTTATATGCTAATTTAGATAAGATAACCACATAATCTACCCTCTAGTGATTTAGATGATGGTTTTTAAGGGAGAAAACCCTAATCTAAATGAGAATATGATCATGGAATTTTGAAAAAAAATGAGAGCAACTTGAAAGCCTCAAATGGAAGGAAAAATCACAAAAAAACATGAGGAAAGTACCATGCAATAAGCAAGGATGATGTGGAAGGTGGAGATGTAATGTAGCTAAAATTTGAAGATATTTTTCAACATGTGGATCAAATCTTTATTATGTGTCAAGGTCATTATCAGATCTCAAAAAATGTAATTGGCAACTTAACAATGATAATTCTTTTGTAGAATAACCTAGTTTTTATAGGTAGGATCCTATAATCAATGTAGCTTAGGTAGTTGGTGGTAGAGGTTGGACTTGCTTAAAGTAGATCCACTCTTTATGAGAGAATTGGGATTGGTGGGAAGTATAACTTGATGTGTAATTTGCACATTGAAAAATGTGTAATGTACATTTTAGGTTCTACATTCTATAGGAGGAGACTTGGTGAGTTGGTAGAGGTTAGACCTACTTGAAGTAGGTTAAGTCTCCATGGATGGGGTGGTAGGATTTGGTGGGAGGTAAAATTGATGGGGAAATTCACATGTTTGTAATGTGCAAAGTGTTGACCATTTTTTTCCCAACAGGCCAAAAATTAGTCCCCTTCTTCCCTTGCTATTCAGAGCCAGTCAATTTCAAGTTACACAAGTTCATCGAGCTTTGGTTCATGCCTTGGTTCAATGCCTTGGCTCAGTTTAGAGGCTTGGTTCAAGTGGCTTTAGGTTCAATGGATGGTTCAATTGGTAAATTTTAATGCAAGGTTCATCAGCCTTGGTTCAATTCAATTAGTTAAACGCTTTGGCGTTGGTTCAACACTTTAGTTTAATCACTTTAGTTCAATGGATGGTTTAATGAGGAGATTTAATGAGATCAGTTCAAGGGGCTCAGCACGCAGTTTTGAACCATTGAACCAGTTCAATGGACTGGTTCAACATGTTAGTTCAATGCACTGGTTTAACGCATTGGTTTAATCATTTGGTTCAACATTTGGTTCAACCACTTGGCTCAGTGCACAGTGTTGAACCATTGAACTGGTTTAACGAGTGGTTCAAGTGAACGGTTCAATGGGTTAGTTCAATGAGACATCCAAAAGCCAAAGGGTAGGTGCCCTTGCAGAGGGTAGTTTCTAAGTCAAAGAGCCCTTGTGGAGGGTAAGGAGCTTTCCAAAGGCAGCCGAAGGGGTAAATTTTTTTGAATTTTGTTTAAGTCAGAATTTATTTAGACTTTTTGTCCAAAGGAATTCCTTCAAACAAAAAGTCCAAAGAAATTCATAAAAAGGCCACCAGTTCAAAGTGAAAGACCTCGTCAGTTCAAAATAGCTAATTTTTGTGGACTTTTGTCTGTGGAAAAAAATCCCAAAGCAGAAAATCCACAAAAAAGACTTGATGGATTTTACCAAGGATGGTGACATCTTGAAAGCCGTCAATTTTAAAGAGATGAACTATCCATTGGGTGTTCAATTTCAAGGTGATGGTTGTGCAAACGTCAAATTTAACATAGTGAAATAGTCATTTGCTTTTGAATTGCCTGAGTGCCAACCATGAAAAGAGCCCAAGGAATGTAGTGACCTACCAGAAGATCACCCCTGAGAGATAAAAGAGTAAGAAGAAGACAAGGAGCAAAAAAGACAAAGTGTCCAAGTGGAAAAGGGAAGGTGAGTTATTGCCAGACGAGTGGTGCAACCTGTTTTCTCTAGTTGGCATTGATGAGGGGACAAACTATAGTCTATTTATAGAAAAGAGGTGCATCCATGTTCTTACATTAATGCTTGAATGCCAAAGTCAATTTTGGTGATTATATAACATGGTTCTAGCAGGGCTCTTCTAGAAGAATGACATCAGTAACAATGGCTTCCTCTTCCCAAGGTTCAGAATGCACATGGGCCACTAGCAGAAAAAAGTGCCAAAATATTTCCCAGGAAGCACCAAGTTCTCTTCCTCTTTCTATATATTGTAAAATTCTCATTTGAGAAGGATGGATACCTTAGCCTTAAGGCAAAACTCTACCCAAAAATCTCTCAGGCTTGTAAGGCAAAGCTACCAATTTTTTACCTTAAATTAGAACTTAGTTGTTGTTACCTCTATCTGGGCTTGCACTTTAAAGTATATGTCTATTTTCTCCTTTATGTTAAGTCATTGTATTTCATGCTTTCACAAATCGATCAAAACATGTCCAGTGCATTATGAATTCTCCTTTCTACAAGTTTGCCAGAAGTGTCTTTAGAGGAATATAAGTGCCTATGAATAGGCTATCAAAGTGTGTCCCAAAACACCTTTGCTAGTTCCTTCCTCCTTGTACTTCCACAAACCCCTGGCTGACTGTTGTAGAAGAGCTTCTCACTTCATATGGAGTGTATAGGTGCTTCTTTTTGGTGAAAAGTGTATATTCAGGCTGGGTGGGTCATCACTTTTCTGGTGTATAACCTTTTCCTTTTTTAAGCTTAGGTTCTATTTTCAGCATCTCTCTCTCTCTTTTCATCCCCCCCAACCTTTTTCATTTTATTTGTTAGTAGTAGGAGAAACCAAGGCCTAAAAGATACATCAAAGGGAGCTAGCCCTCATCTAGAGACTCTCCCCTCCAGCTTCACTAGTCCCACAAGCAAGATGGGAGTTTCCATTATTGCGTGTGGAAGGGCGGGAGCTCAGCTTCCTGCCCTCGAGTGCAATCCACTACGTCAACAATTTTTGGCACGCTTGGTGAGACCAACTAGGACAAGTTTTGTCTAAAGAGTTGAAGAATTTTTGGTGTTTTCTTCAACCAACTAGCCTTTTGAGGCTTTTGCATCAACACCAATGGTGACTCCAAGTTGAATCAGCTAGTTAAGCAGCCTGGTGCCATCAAAAATCACTTTTTTTATGTATAATTCTTTTGCACAAAATCATGGACCTTGTATTCCTTCATATGACTTTGATTAAGCTTAGGATCTTTATGCAATCACCTCAAGTAGCTCGAGTTGTTTCCCTTCAATGATAAGGGAGGTGGTGCTAGAGTTTGAGAAGCAGGTAATGGAAATAGATAGACTGGATGAGTAGTATAGTTATCAGTAGGACCTGATGTATAAAGAGGCATGTTTATTTAGGCAAGCTCAGGCCTTACAATCCATGGAGGAGGAGGTAGGAAAGTGGAGGAATCCATTCATTCAAGGTAGTTAGCCTTGCATGCCCCCTCCTATCCTAAAGAAATCCCCTCTTGTACACCAAATCCTTTCTATCAGATGGCACTTGCTCACTCCAGGTCATCTGATGCATCAACTAACCCTGCTCTTGACCCCATGCACCTAGCCTTCAAGCATCAAAGGGAACTAGAAGAACCTCCCATGGAGATGAACCTTATAAACTCCTTAAATCATGAATCTTCTTTTGGGGGGAACTTTACGAACCAACACATCTCTCTCAAAACTGATCCTACTCAACATGATGATGGTGGTGACCTCCAAGAAAGACTCTTTCAAGATAATCTAGCCAAAAAAATTAAAGATTTAGAGGCTAAGATGAGGCTACTTCATGAAAGAGAGATAGAACTTTTAGACCTTGTGGAGGAGCCCCAGGACCTTGGAGAGTACAAAGTTGCTACCTGTTCACAGGAGTAAAATTCTAATTCTGAGATCCTGAACTGGAAGAAAATAGTAGAATCATGGGGCAGGGAGGAGGATAAGAAGGGTTTTTCTCAAAACCTTAAAGAAGATGAGGATGCTCCTACTCATGATAATGCTCATGACCTACAAGAAAGGTGCTTCTAAGAGGATATGGCCAAGAGAATTGCAGAGTTAAAATCTAGAGAGAGATTCCTTAGCCAACGTGTGATGGATGGTTCAAACCGAACGACACATTCCATGACTGAACACACCCAAGCTACACACTTCCAAGAGAGATATCAGGCCACACCTGATATAGATGAAGTGTTATCCATATGGAAGCAGGAGAATCATTTGATTCTAGCTCAAGTACTGCCTCCCCTTCCATAGGGTTTTCCCACTTCACCCCTTCTCAAAGAAGAACCTATACTGCAGGAGGTGAGTGAGGAGTAGAAGATCCAAGCTATAGTTTCCCAAGGGGATATCATGAGTGACAACAAAGGTGGAATCATCATAGAGGCTCCTTTTGAAGACACCATCATAAATGGAGAAGATGTAGGTCTTACATATATGCAGATGTTTCAGCAATACGAGGAGGAACAAAAGCATGGTGAGCTCTCTCCCCCCTTGTTCAATGAACTTCCTTGTTACTTCGATGAGGAAGATGACTACAATGAGGATCCTGAGTTAGAGGAGGATTAGGAGGATATATTTGAACATCTAGAGATCCTGATCATTGAGGAGGAAAAGGAGAGGTCTGTCTTCTTAGAGGAAGGCCTTGAAGAAGAAAGCTTTGAATAAAGAGGCAATATTCTATGGGATGAGCAACCATTTTGTGAGTCCATTTCAGACATCACAATAGTCACCCTTATTCAAGAAATCCAAGAGGAAGTAGAGGATGAGTCTAATAGGATCTTCAATGAAGTAGAAGGAAATGGGTCAAACTATGATGCACTACAAGGGAGCTATATATATCAAAGGGCTAATGGTGATGACCCAGCAGCCATTGATTTCTTGATGAGACACACTAGCATGAAGGACCAGCATTCAACAAGCTTTTAGGAACAAATAGAGTACGTATATGTTGGAAGCATGTTCGAATTTGATCCACTCAGATACCAGCCAATCTAGGTGATAAGCAAGAGGAGCAGGTCACCAAATCTCCTTTTCATTCATCCACTTGTCTAGCACCATAAGTCTTCTTTACAGGAAAGGGACTTAAGAAATTTTCCCTTTGATCTAGGAGGGAGGCAAATGTACCTAAATAGTTGTATATAGTAGTTGTTTTTAGTTTCTTTTCCTACTTTCCCTAAGTGCAGTTTGCATAGGTAGTGTTTTTAGCCTTGTGTGTGTTTTCCTTTGTGTGTGGGGTAAAAGGCTTCATGTTTGATTTCAAGATCCCTCAAAGTAGTGGCTAACTCTTTCATAGCTACATTTGACTATGTGCCCAATGGACTACAAGGTAACTAGTCTCTAAGCATATCAAGCATGCTTCCCTTGGGAGTTGCCAATTTGTTGACCATTTTTTTCCCAATAGGCCAAAAATTGGTCCCCTTCTTCCCTTGCTATTTAGAGCTAGTCAATTTTAGGTTGCACGAGTTCATCAAGCTTTGGTTCATGCCTTGGTTCAACACCTTGGCTCAGTTTAGTGTCTTGGTTCAAGCGGCTTTAGGTTTAATGGATGGTTTAATCGATAAAGTTTAATGCAAGGTTTATCAGCCTTGGTTCAATTCAGTTGGTACAACACTTCGGTGTTGGTTCAACACTTTGGTTCAATCACTTCATTTCAATTGATGGTTCAACAAGGAGATTCAATGAGCTTAATTCAAGGGGCCCGGCATGTAGCATTGAACCATTGAATTAGTTCAACAGACTGGTTCAACAAATCAGTCCAATGCATTGGTTTAATCATTTAGTTCAATGTTTGGTTCAACCACTTGGCTCGGTGCATAGTGTTGAACCAATGAACTGATTCAATGAGTGGTTCAAGTGAATGGTTCAATGGGTTAGTTCAATGAGATGTCCAAAAGTTGAATGGTAGGTGCCCTTGCAGAGGGTAGTTTCTAAGTCAAAGAGCCCTTGCAGAGGGCAAGGAGCTTTCCAAAGGCAGTCGAAGGGGTAAATTTTTTGGAATTTTGTTTAAGTCATAATTTATTCAAACTTTTTGTCTGAAGGAATTCCTTTGAACAAAAATTCTGAAGAAATTCACAAAAAGGCCGCCAGTTCAAAGCGAAAGACCCCGTCAGTTCAAAACAGCCAATTTTCATGGCCTTTTATCTATGAGAAAAAAGCTCAAAGCAGAAAAGTTATAGAAAAGACCCAACAAATTTTTCCAAAGATGGTGACATCCTAAAAGACATCAATTTTAAGTAGATGAACTAGCCATTGGGTGTTCAATTTTAAGGTGACAGTTGTGCAAAAGTCAAATTTAACACAATGAAATAGCCATTTGCTTTTGAACTACCTGAGTGCAAACCATGAAAAGAGCCCAAGGAATGTAGTGACCTACCAGAAGATCACCCATAAGGGCTGAAAGAGAAGGAAGAAGAAAAGGAGTAGAAAAGACAAAGTGTCCAAGTGGCAAAGGGAAGGCGAGTTATTGCCAGACGAGTAGCACAACCTATTTTCTCCAGTTGGCATTGATGAGGGGGAAAACTGTAGCCTGTTTGGAGAAAAGAGGTGCAGCCATGTTCTTACATTAGTGAGTGAATGACAAATTCAATTTTGGTGATTATACAACATGGTTCTAGTAGGCCTCTTCTAGAAGAATGACATCAATAACAATGGCTTCCTCTTCCCAAGATTCAGAACACACATGGGCCACTGGCAGAAAAAAGTGCCAAAATATTTCCCAGGAAGCACACCAAGTTCTCTTCCTCTTTCTATATATTGTAAAATTATCATTTGAGAAGGATGGATCCCTTAGCCTTAAGGCAAAACTCTGCCCAAAAATCTCTTAGGCTTGTAAGGTAGAGTTGCCAATTTTTTACCTTAAATCAGAACTTAGCTGTTGTTACCTCTATTTGTGCTTGCACTTTAAAGTATAAGTCTATTTTCTCCTTTGTGTTAATTCATTATCTTTCATGCTTTCATAGATAGATCACAACATGTCCAATGCATTTTGAAGTCTCCTTTCTATAGGTTTTCTAGAAGTGTCTCTAGAGGAATATAGGTGCCTATGAATAGGCTGTCAAAGTGTGTCCCAGAAAACCTTTCCTAGTTCCTTCCTCCCTGTACTTCCACGGATGCTTGGCTGACCATTGCAGAAGAGCTTCTCACTTTAGATGAGTGTATAGGCACTTCTTTTTGGTGAAAAGTGTATATTCAAGCTGGGTGGATCATCACTTTTTTGGTGTATCACCTTTTCCTTTTTTAAGCTTAGGTTCTATTTTCAGCATCTCTTTCTCTCTTTTCATCCCCCCCTTTTTCATTTTATTTATTAGTAGTAGGAGAAACCAGGGCCTAAAATATACATCAGAGGGAGCTAGCCCTCATCTAGAGACTCTCTCCTCTAGATTTTTTGGTCCCACAGGTGAGAGGGGAGTTTCCATTATTGCATGTGGAAGGGCAGGAGCTCAGCTTCCTACCCCCGAGTGCAATCCACTATGTCAACTAAAGTATACTCGAGGTTTCACATTTCATGATGTATAATTGGTAAGTGTTTGGTAGAATGCAAAGACTATGGTGCACTTTCCATGTTCCAATTATGTAATGTGCACCTAAGGTTTTGGGTTCCACGGAAAGGGGTATTATAGTTTTGATAGGATCATGAGCTTATCATGAACTTTGAATGTTTTAAAAATGTCTAAAGTGCTTACCAAGTTTTGGATTCTATTAGATGGGTGCATGATGGGATCTAGAGCCTAGCATTCATTTTATACATTAAAGGATGTGTAAATTACATGGTGAGTTTTGGACTCCATGGTTTTGGGTATGGGTGCTTCATAAGATCTAGAACCTCCAAGTGAAAATTGCATCCAGAGTTTTGGATTCTATAGGGTGAATGAAAATATGGTTTTTTGAAGGATTTAGGGTCTTTCTTAAAAAACAAAAGGGGTATACCTTAGGTTTTTAGATGTAATGATATTTTTGGGACAAAAATCTCAAAAAAATCATTGAGTAGTCTTTTTTCCTTAGAATTTTCTTATTACATGACCAACTTTTATAAAAAAAAAGAGATTTATAAATTAGTTGGGCTTTTTTGTTAAGGAAATAATAATGCAAGGTAACTAGATGGGTAGATATTTTAATACCCTTAAATAAATTAATTAGTGATTAAAAAGGATTTATAAGGTCAATCCTTAACTCTATGTCTCTTAAATTGATAAAATCTCTTGTAGAACCTCTTATCTTTAGTATATCAGATTAGGTCTATGTGTTGATGTTAGATGTTCTAGCTTTTGATAAATGGAGAAGATGACTCATAGATTGAGCAGTCTATTATAGGGTGTTTTGGATATATTAATTTTCCTTTAGATATGAAATTTGAATAAACCAATGATAATATCAATTTAGTGTTGAGAGATTGAATTAATCCTTGACACCTTATTTACTTGAACTATGAGGTGTTCAGTTCTTTTAATTGTTGAGTGATTATAGATGTTGTTGTGCTCGTACTTAGAACTCTACTCCATTTTTGATGATTTTCTAAAACTAATTAGAGTATTAGTTTAGTTTTGACTTCATTATTTATAATTATACTTGCTTACTAGGTTGATTGGATTCATATTTTGTCCTTAAATGTTTTTTGTGCTTCTCTCAAGCATGCGATTATAGCCTTACCAAATTATTCTATACAAGTTTTAGTTTAAACATCCTTTATTTACTTAATCACTTTTTAAATTGATCAAAAACTTCAAATTAGTCAAATATTAATTTTTACCTTAGATGCATTTTCCTTATCAATTAAATCCATCCACTTGTACTTTGCATTTATGCATCTTAGTTGGTTCTTTATGTAACATTTTGCCTTAGTCATTTTTATGAATATTATATGAGTGGATTAAAGGATACCATGTGTCTTCATCCTAATAACCTAGGAGTGAATTCATCATGGCCCTTTGTATAGTGGATTCTAAATAAGAAAATCATTAGGATCTATCCACATGTCACCATTTTTCTAACCTAGGGGTGATGTTAGTAGGCTCCATTGTATAGTTGATGTAACACAAGTGGATCACCAAGGTTTGTCTATATGTCACCATCCTACTAACCTAGGGGTGATGTTAGTAATATCAATTATAAACTTGATGCCAAGAAATTAGATCATCAAGATCCATCTATGTGCCATCATCCCACTAAGCTGGGGGTGATGTTAGTAGACTCAATTATATAATTGATATAAAGTAATTATATCACTAAGAGAAATCAATGTGTCATCATCCCACTAATATGAGAGTGATGTCATCAAATTCTATTATACAAACTCTACTAGGTAATTGGACTATCAATATCCATCCACATGTGAGCATCCTACTAGTATAATAGAGATAAAAATTAACATAGTCCTTTATGTAATTTAAAGTATATGGAATCTCTAGGTCATCAAAGAAATGACATTTGGTAGGAATATATCCTAGGAGATCAAAAAAGAGTTGACATGGCAAGGATCTTGTTGAAGCATCCAAAAAATCCATGTGGAGCGTATTGTGTTAGTAGTGGTTGAGCTTAATATTGAAAATTGTCTCAATGTCATAATGTTGTGAGATTTAACATAGGATATCGAATGATATATTTATCATGTGGCGAAATGAAAATATTTTTTTACCTATTAATCATAGGTTTGCACCATTTATGAAATAATGTCACTTTTAAGATTTGCATTTATGAGCATTGATTGATATAAATTATTATGTCCACTCAAGTTTTATGTTTGGTTGTTGATAAATGGTTGTGTTGTGTTTTTTTTCGAATGGAAAAAAATTATCATGGAACATTACATAATTTTAAATGATTTAATGCATAGAATGACATTTTATGGAGAAACTATTCAAGAGAGTGTTATAGTGAGATTTTTTTTTGATGTATTTAATTAAAAATAGTTTCATATTGTGATAAATACTTGAACACTATAAGTTTTTATGAGTGTGTTGGTTATCTCTTGTCGCATGAGGATAATATGAGACTATACACATAAGATCAAGAATAATCACTTAAAATTAAGGCAAAGGTTAAAAAGACCAAAGAGAAAAATAAAAATAGGAATCAAGGGAGTTAAAAAAATAAATTAAAAGGGAAAATATGAATCTAAATTAATAGGTAAAATAAATAAATACTATACTTTTCATTACTATAAATAACTAGGACACCTTATAAAATAATGCAGGATACTGACAACTAAGAATCAAGCTAATCAAGAGAGTGAAAATAAGGATTTTCAAGCTAAACAATGCAAGGTTTGATAACACTCATATTATTTTATCACATGTATTTTTATAATATAGGATGTAATTAATTTTTTTCTCTTGATTTGGGTTTCTCAAATCACATGATAAGTCATAAAGATGATTTCAACAAGTTGGATGATTCCTTCAAAATCTAAGTGCAATTGGGAGATGGAAAGTCCATCCAAGTTGAAGTAAATGAAATCATGATAATCATATAAATTCAAGGTAAGGGTGAAATAAATTATATTTATTTTTTAAACATTAAGACCCTAAGAGTATTGATACAATTTCATAGGATATAGTAATGAAAGAAAAACATACAAGTTTTATAATCCTTTTAGTAAATCCATGATTTTTTCTAAGGATTATTATCATTTTGAAAATGATATATATGGTGATTATTATCATGTATATACATAGGTTATAATTAAATTTTTTAAACCTCTTTAATTATATTTCAAGGGATTACAAATTCTTACACATGTTTTTATTTCAATAGGAAATAATACTAGCTCTTTGCAAGAGACTAGTCATTCATCTTCATTAAATCCAAAGAAGAAAAAACATTTGTTGAACCAAATCAAGACAATAAAATTTTATATAATAATTATTATGAGATAATTATCATAAGGATAAACATCAATAAAATATTTTTTATGATTATTATTATGAAAAGACTATGTTTACATTGTCATTTGTGGCTAGTAAACCTATAAGTTATGCATAAACTATTCAAATGAAAGAATGGGTTGATGATATGAAATTTAAGATAGATTAAATTTATAATAATTATACATAGAATATTTTTAATTCACCATTAAATAAATTTTTAATTTTATCCATTTGGGTCTACAAGATCAAATTCAAGATTGATGGTATTGTTGACAAGCTAAAAGCTAGACTAGTTAAAAAAGGATTTGCATAAACATATGGGGTTGACTATGAGGAACCTATGTAAATGTGAAATTAAAATATATAATAATAATAATAATAATAATAATAATAATAATAATAATAATAATAATAAATAAATAAATAATTCAAAATGCCTCAAATTTTTGTTAAAAGTGGATCCCAAATGGAGAGATTGAAGAAGTATATGTGGGGTAATCACAAGGTTTTGAGATAAAGGGTAAAGAATTTTTAGTATATAAGTTAAATAAGTAATTTTATGGGATAAATAAAAATCCAAGACTTTATTAATAAATAATTAATATATTTTTATTGGATCAAGTATTTTTAGTTGTCAAAATGAACCAACTCTAATGTACAAGCATTGGGTTCTAATGTGTTATATGTTTATCTCGATGTAAATGACTTGATATTTACATGTAGATATATAGATATGTTGAATAGTTTAAAGGAAGATATAAAATCATAATTTTAGATTAATTATCATGTATTTATTAATTAATTTATTGAAATGTAAGTACATAAAAATAAAGAGGATGTATTAATTTTTTAATCCAAATATGCACAAGACATATTAAATACGTACAATCTTCATGATTCTAAACTAGTGGACAGCCCAATTACAAGTGGTGAGAAGATAATGAGAGAGAAATTAATTAATTCAGATAATAAAAATAATTTTAGATTAATTTTGGGATGTTTGATGTATCTCACTATGACAATACCTGATATTAGTTATGAGGTTTCACTAGTTTCTAGATTTATGAGGTTTTCTAGTTTCACTAGTCACTCAAGAATTTACAAGAAATGAAGATAATTTTTAGATATGTAAGAGGTAATTATGATCATGGTATTAATTTTATACCAAAAAATTTATTATTTATAATTGTATAAACATATTCATATTGAGGTGGATCTCTTGATAATAGGAAGTCAACTTCATGTTGGGAAGTAGGTTGGTTTCTTGGTCTTTAAAGAAATAAGATATAGTTCAATTATCATCTAACAGAGATGAATATACATACCTTACATCATTTTTCATAGAGGTATTATTGTTGATAATACTCCTAGATAATTTCAAAGAGGCTCAACTTGAGCCAACACATATTTTTTTGATATAAATGGGGCTTTCAACTTAAGGAGATGATAGGATTTTATGTTATTTTCATCAAGGAGGGGGATGTTGAGTATGATACCAATGTCAAAAATTGATATTTGATATTACAATTATATTTATTAATGCTTTAGTATTTTATTATGGTTATTTAATTTAGTTATATTTTAGATTAATTATTTAGTCAATTTTAGACATTTTATGGAAACTTCCTAAAAAATAGATAGAAGTTCTAATTAGAATATGTTAACTAAATGTTTAATTAACTAAATTTAAAGTTATTTTATTGAAAATTATATTTTTATATTTATATTTTTTGTGATAATAATGGGGCATTCAACTTCAGGAGATGATAGGCATTTATTCTCTTTGCACCAAAGGGGGGAATGCTGAGTATGATGCTAATATTGGTACTTGATAGTTGATGTTAGAATTATATTTATTAGTATTTTATTAGTTTATAATGGTTATTTAATTAATTTAATTTTTACATTAATTGTTTTTTCAATTTTATATTTTTTTTACAAATGTCTTAAAAAATAGTTAGAAGTCCTAGTTAGAATCTTGTTCAATGAATGTGTAGTTCATTGTATTTAAAACTATTTTAGTCAAACTTACATTTTTAGAGTTATATTTTTATATTTATATTTTTATATTTACATTTTTAGAGTTATATTTGTATACTTTCACTTGTTTAATGTGCATATGAGTGTGCATGTTTACTTAAATGATGAAGAGGCTTCTTGAATTTTGTATATATCTTACCAATGAGTTAAAATTGTTATATTAGAGTCTATTTTTATTTTACTTATTTTCTAAGTAAATCTATTAATTTAGAATAAAATTATCATGCAAGTTTCTTGTAATTATCTAGTTTTATCCTTTCTTATTATTATTGTGCCATACTTGTGCACAATATGTTCTAATATAAAAAGATAAAAGTATCTAATTAAAATAAAATTTCATAATAATTTAATTATAAATTAATGTATTTACTAAAAATATAATTAAACTAAAAATAGACTCTAGGGTAACAAGTTAAACCCAGTGATAAGATATGGACATCATGCAAGAAGACTCATCAGTTAAGAAAACATGCACACTCGCATGCATACTAGACAATTAAAATAATAAAAATCTAAATCTTAAAAAAGAATTTTTAATAAAATAAATTTAAATTAATTTAAGTAAACATTTATTGAATTGGATTCTAATTATCACTTGTATTTATATTTTAGGATGTTTTCAAAAAGTGTCTAAAATTAACCAAATAACTAATCTAGGACATACATAATAAATAACCATCCTAAAATAATAAAAAACTAATAAATATAAATATAGCATCAAATATAAATTTATAAAAATGACATCGTACTCAACAAGAACATTTAAGGCATTCATTATTTAACTTGGCAATCTCAAAATAGGGGCTTATTTACACAAGTACATACTGAGAAAAAGTTCCCTATTCATACCAATTTTGATTTCAAGATCATTAAAATTAGTCCTCATCCAAGTCTAAATCTTATTCTATCTGTACTAAATAAAATCATGATCTATTTTTATAATTTTTCTCATAGTTAAAGGAGTACAATTTCACAAAGCACTCAAGGTGGTAGAACTACATTGGGCTTGATTTCTATCCTTGGAGTATTAGATATGTAGGAAATGTTAAGTCAACATGGAGGTGATTGGGATTATCTCATCATGATTAAAATACACATTTTTATATTTTAAGGTATTCAACCATTACAAATCCCTAATAGGTTTCAACATCCAAATAACTATTTATAGGTCTTTCACGCATGCCCTAAGGTTAAATTTGCGCACACAAATTTAAATATAATTATTGCACAAGATTGTGGCCTTATTTAATTCTTTTATGTAAAGGGTCAAAAATTTAGGTTTGGTTAATTGTTTTTAAATTATTTTTTCTTGGTTTGATGGTTTTGATATTGTCCTTCCACTAGTTTTAATATATAGGTTTTATATGGTAGTTGTCCCTAAATTTATGTTCTTATCTCTTATCAGTCAGACATAGTCAAAAAAGGAACAAAATAAGATAAGTTTTTATTTTATTTTCATAGTTAGCATTTTTTAAATCATTTAATCAATCATTTACTTTAAATTTATTATTTAAAAGTGTATTTATTGCTCACCCTATTTTATTCTATCTATTTATCAAAATTTGGATTAATTCACCACAATTAATTCAAATTTGGGTAACACATTTGGTGAACCCACATTTTTATTTGATAATTTATTGAAAACCCTAGGTTTTCATTAATTCTCCAACATTTTTTTTTAAGTTTACTAAATCTTGTTTTAGGGTTTTAGATATAATATCTAATTTCCCCTTTTCTTTTGTGAAAAATTAGAGTTTATTTACTTTTTTCCCTAGGCTTTATCTTTGTAGAATTTTGGTTAATTATACATTTTTTAACTAATATTTGATCCATAAAATCTCTATTTTAAAAAAACATCATACTTTTTCCATATTCATGTCGATATAATCAAAAACATCTTTAATGCAAAAATATTATATGTATTTTCCAAAATTTTAAATTTTAAATTTTTAGCAAATTTGGATTAGAAGGTGAATGGTGTACCTATTTTCAAATTATTTTTTGGGTTTAATGTACTTATTTATTCTAATAACAATGTCTTTTATATTTAAATAATATCTAAAAAATCTATTATTGTGGTTAGTTATTAATTTTACACAACATATTATGGCTATATGTGTTACTCTCGATGTATACTTTTTAATTTAAGAAATAATTATTCTAATTACATGGTGTCTATTATAAATATTCAATATATTTTTTAATTATGTATTAAGTATTATAACATTAATGTACAATAAAATAAAGGTTTCACCTAATCATAATACATCTTATTTTTCTATGGAATCTAAGTAACTTATATCGTCCCTCCTCAAGATTGTGACAACTACTTTCCCTATAACTAGGTCCATGTTATCACTATCCCAAGATGAATTATGACCCATCCTATAGTTCCAAATAAAGGTAACCAACATGTAATTCCTAAATCCCACCCACCTCCCACATCTTCTTTTGATAGTGTTTGTATGCATATTAAAATAAAAGTACCTAGTGTTTATGTTTTTGAGTCCCTTAAAAATAAAATCATCATTGTGATAAATTTAATAGAAGAATTGTAAAATAAAAATTAGTATTTTAGTTTAAACATCACATCATATTAAAATAATATCATATATACAAGTAATCTAACTTATTCTAGTGTTAATAATGTATATGCATCTTCATTGACAAATTTTGTGCTTACAAAGACTTAATATAAAAATGGGAAGCCAAAATAGAATACATATAAAACTAGAAACTAAAAAAGTATTCAAAATTATAATAATATTTCAATTAATATTCTAAGATAAATTATTTAAAATAATTATATCATATTAACTTATATGCCTCCTCTAATAAGATCTAAATACTATTGTCCATCTCATAGAATGCATGAGCATCGTAAAAATAATTTAGATTTAAAAGAAAATATACAAAGGATAACTTATATTTGTGATCTTATAATATATACATCAATCATTAAATCCACTCACATTATTATTTCGTCTTCTAAGGAACAATTATTATTAAATTGGAAAAAATAGAACTAGTGAAACTAGTAGAAAAGGAAAAAAGACAAGAAGTATGGATATAAGAGGATAATTTAGACCAAAATAGTTATAAATTAAAAATTTAAAGAAATAAAAGTCCCAAATTAAAAATTATAGTAAGATTGAAAAAACAAATTGAGAGATAGAGGATACAAAAGGAAAAATTAAAAAAATACAAGTTATTAAAAGAATAACTTAAGAAAGAACAATTGAAAAAAAAAAATAGAATAACAAAGGCTACAAAATATATATCAATATAAGTTATAAAATCATATATTACTGAAAGAGAAGTCACAAAAACAAGTTCAACCTAAGCAAGAAAGTATTTTAAATAAAGGGTTTCTAACTAAATAGGTTAAAAAGTAAGAGAAGCTTACAAAATATAATGTTAAATTATGGTTTCAAAAGAGGAAATTATAATCCATTACTCATATCAATAATCTTTCACTATCACTATTGACATAGATGGAAAATAATTTACCAATGTCAAGGTTATGGACTATCAAGAAATAAAGTTTTGTTCTACATAATTTATTTTATATCTTAGTTATAATCATCAACACAGAGATAAAACTACCACATCAACATCATGTCTAGGATCACTTGAGTCAACAATATTGTTTGATTCAAAATAATGTTTTATTACCTTAAACTTTAATTATCATAAAAATTCATAAAATGTTGTTATTATATGATTGTAGTTAAAATCAATATGGGAATTGATGTATAAAAATAAAGGTTGTGTTACATTTAATCATGAATACAAGGTCATTTCCATTTCAAACTAGGGAAAACATTTAGAGCAAGAAGACATAACGGAAAATGTATATCAAGTAAATATAACTAGTTAAATCATAAAAATGGAACATGACATAACACATATGTCCAAGAAAAAGAAATCAGAAGGTTCAATACCACACTATGGTATAGTAAATTTTAATATACAAATACAAAATATGACAAAAGTGGCAACCCATAATTTTATGATTACAAGGATGATTATGACCATGATAATGATAATTCATAATATGATTGAAATTACATAACTAATGTGTTAGATGAATATGGTAGTAGAGTGTAAGGTTATAACACACATGAAACATTTTATGATTTTGATATATGCACATCTAGAACATGTTATTAAATAAAATTCAAACATCTTCCAATTATCTCATATTTTAATGATTCTCACCATGATGGGATAATATGTTAGCATATTACATTTTCAATTATTACTAATAAATTCAAAAAACATTTAAAATAATTAAAAAAAATGTTGATTGTACATAGTTTCTTTCCTATTGCATCATATTATGATTTTGGTTTAAAACTTCATCATTGAATAAATTTTTATTATCCCTTGGATTTTTTTTAGTGTCCTATTGGCCTTTTTTCAATTATCTTATCTTAAGAGTTCAAAATAGTAGTTGATTCTACCATTTTATGCCATGTATTTCCTTGTTTTCACAATCTATATTTATAAATTTAATATTTAATGAGACTTTCAAAAACATCAAGTAGAAGAAAATATTCAGTCCTAACACCATTTGGATGTTCATATAATCTTCAAATTTTCACTGAAAAATACAAAATAGTGTGCTTAGATCCTTAATTGTTCTAATTTTTAGATTTTTCAATAAGTTTCACTATGAAAATAAGTGTTTGGTCATGTAAAATATCTATCTTTCTATGTTATATTTTTTATACATGTTAAATTTTTTTGAAAGTGTACACCTAAAGACATGAGGATGTATTATCGGTCCTTTTCATACAATTTTTAGTCTCATTTAGATTTCCACATATAATGGAGGCATTTGCATTATAAAATGCCATGTTGTCATTCCTATTTTTTTCTAAAAATAATCATGACACAACCACTTTGTAAATAACTAGCCAATACAAGAACATATTCAAATCAATCAAAACATAAGATTGTAATCCTTGCAACTACTATTATCCCATAATGGCACTAGTTATTGAATAATAGGTTGGTAGCTCTATTCATTTGGCTTATAATTCTAGAATTCACTCTTGAGATCTTCCAAACTAATGCATACAAAACACTCACAACATAAGAGTCCATACTAGGATTTAATTTTTCCAAATGTGAACAAACAATCCCTACAATCATCATCACTCTAGGATTTGGTATAAGATATTGGCTATGCTCTAAGTTTGATCAATCAATAATATATGAAATTAAATGCAATATTACTCCCAAGGATATTATGTAATGATGTTGAGACATCATAAAAAATGGCCTCAATCATTGATGACACATTTAAGCTCCACATGGTCACTTGTTAGGATATAAAGCCACACCAACTTCTCTTTGAGTTTTTGGGGCCACTCTTGCCACTTGTCACTTCCTAAGAGACATTAAAAAATCTCCATGTGGAAAAAAATGATAATTCATTACTTTCCACTCTATCAAGTGGGCACAACTACCTTAGGACTACATAGTAACAAGATTTTTCCACATGGAATCATATCATTAAATCACTAGTCTACAGACTCCACACTTGATATGGACATCTCTAGAACTATAGAGCATTAAGATTGTTCCATGTAGAAACATCATACTTACTTGATTTCTCATAAGATTTACCCTATGTATAAATGTCTCCAACATTGTAGGGAATCAAGATGATACCACATAGAAACATCCCACTAGCCTAGTAGCCTAGATACTTTCCATGTTTTACAAACTTATCCAAGATCATAAGTCATTCGGATGATACCATGTGGAAAAAATCTTGCTAACTTTGTATCCCAACATCAATCATTCCTTGTATGGTCCTCTCTAGGATCATGAGTCACTGAAATGATGCCATGTGGTAACATCCCACTATCCCACTATCTTATATTCATCACTCCCTTTATGGTTCTCTTAGAGATCATAGGTCACTGGGATGATGTCATGTGGTAACAACCCATTATCTTACTAGCCCAACATAAACTATACCATATACCAAGATGACATTCGTCCAAGGTTTATAAGATGATGATAAGTGGCTTCCTCTAGAACACTCACAAAAATTCATGAAATTGACTAAGGAAAAAGGCCTAAATTTGACTAAGTCAAATATTTCAAACAAATGAAAATGTGACTAAGTTAATTAAAGGTTGATATGTCATTCCTTTTCACAAAATAATTTAGTTAATCTATAATCTAGCATTAAAATTGAATAAAAAAATAATATGGATAAAATAGGAAGCTGATCAAACTAGCAAGAAGTAAAATGAGGAAATTCTAAGGCTTGAATTAGCCTTTGACACCAAACCAATATTCTTATTGGTTTAGTCAATCATCTGAATGATAAAAGGTAGGCTCAATTCTAAAATCTCATTGGTCTATTTAATAAAAGATAAAACTTCAATAATGAATATAGAGAACTAATATATTAAGCCAAGCTAAAGAAGTGATCAAAATTTTAAATCAAGAGTATAAACACAATGTTAAGGAAAGGTTTAGCAAAGATTTTTATCGTTAACCTGCCTAGTTATGTTATATTATTAGATCTTAATCCAATTAAATAAAACATTCATAAGATACATATACTCACATAAATGTATATGAAATCCTAATGCATGGAAGAGAAGTGCAAATGCATATCTATCTCCTCATACATAGGAGAAACAAAGTTAGGAATACTTAACTTTGAAGATGAACTTATGAAGCCTCAATCTCTCCCTTTACCAAGGTGATTTACAAGAGGTTGTTGTGGTATGCAAGGATGAAAAGGATAAAACAAATCTAGGCTATATAACCTATCAATGCATTCAAAATACTTCTCCACAAAACAAGATCCATATCTCCAAAGAAATAATGAAACCCTAGTCTTTCTCCTCAAGTAGAATGGTGGATAAGTAGATGTACAATAGATCTTACATATTCTTCTATTATTTAAATAATGGAAAAATGATTGTGTTTATATAGAAGATTTTAAACTTAAACCCTTTCAAAAGTTTTAACCGATAGGGTCGACCTAGTCAACCTTGTATCATAATTGACAAAAACTCACTAGGTCAAGGATTAGATCAACCAAGAGCTAACCTAAACCCTAAATAAGTTTTGCCAATAAGAGTACAAGGTTGATATAGTCATTTAAACTATAAAAAGAGGTTTTAGGTTAGGAATAGGGATAATGAAGGTAAAAAATTATTGGAGGAGTGTGAAAAAGAGGAGACAAAGCTTAGTGGAATGTTTTAGGAACTAGTTGGATTAGTAATAAGTGGAAATAAGGGACAATAATATTTTGAAGCACTAATGGTCTACCCACCCTTTTCCTAGTGCACTCATTAGGGTATACACTCAAATATATTAATACTTGGTGGGTTCTTGTAAGATATAAAACATTAGTAAATGATAAAAGTTTGAAAATATTGTGTATAAATATGTCGCACTCGAGGCTCATCACATGTCATGTAAGTGCAATAAGGGATGTTGCTTCAAGAATAGAACATGATGAAACATAATTTTGATGATAAATAAAGTGTAGTAAGGATAAAATAACATAAGTTAAAGGATAGAATTGAAAAACACATACCTTTACTTACCTTAGTGTTGTATATAAAGAAGGAGATGTGAGAGATGTGAAGGCATCCAACATGAGGAACATTAGGCAAACCTATAGAGATTAGTGCAAAAAGAATGAAAATTTGAATTTTTTCCAATATAGGAATATAACAATGAAAAATATTCTATATGAAATCAATATTCCAAAATTTTTTATGGTTTGAAAAATAAGTTAGTAAAAATAAAGATATGATCAAAACAAGGATCATGATGGTAAATATTTAAAGGGTAAATTATTGTGAATAGTAACTATAAATAGGGTGAAAAAGAATTCATTTTATATTGTTTGACTATTTTGAGAGAAAAAATGATCTATGAAAGACCTAGTGAAAGCTGAGAGAGCTAGGATGGTGAGTAGATGACATTTGAGACAAGAAGGATACATAACGACCATAACAAGTGCAACACATGTAAGTAACTGAGAATTTCAAATTTGTTGAATAATTTTTTTGAAATTGAGTGTTTGATATAAAATTATTAATTAGGCTAATTTTAGATACCAAAATGAACCCTAAGAATTTATTATGGACACTAGAGGTCAAATGGGGAACTAGGTTGAAAGGGATCAAAGTAATAAATGTTGAAAGCATTTATTATAATGGGTCAAAGAGTTGGCATTTTGAAAAAACTAGGTCAACCCAACAAACCTAGTAGGTAAAAAAAAGTTTTGAAAAGGCCAAACTAGTAGGTCTTGGTTGACTTAGTTAGTTATGGAAAAAGGTTGACATAGTACCCCTTGGCCAACTTAGTTTGTTAAGTCAAAAGGTTGACTTAGTACTATAGGGGGAAAATGAAGGGTTAACTTAGTTGTTTAAGGTTAAATTAACAACCTAGTACTATAGGGTCAACTTAGTTAGATATAAGTGGTTGGTATAGTATTTAAATGAGAAAAAATGGCTAATATAGTATGTTTAAGGCACAAAGTGGTCAACTTAGTACTGAAATGGCTGATTTAGCTAAAAATAGGTCAAATTGGTAAAAAAAATGAATAAATTAAGGTAAAATGGGTTTGTTTATATGAATTTTAAAAGAATGTATTTTGATTATAAGTGATATAGAGGTTTAGTACATCTTTTGTTATTTTATTATTATAGGAGCACTGAAGATTTTGGTGATTTGTGTATGTGTGGCTATTAGATATAATGGAGTGTCTAATGGATGTAGATCAAGATAGATTGGTTGTGTTAGACTTTGGAGGCATCATGGAGATGTGGTAGCCCCCATTAAGTGTTGATCTAGTGGTCATGTTCTTGGGAGCCTAGGAATGCTTGACCAATAATTTTATATGGGTGGTGTATGGGGATACCATAGAGGTTAGTATCACATTAGAAGATGTCCATGCATTACTTGGAATACTTATAAGGGGATACCAATGATCATGGGGCTAATAGATGATTAGCAGGAGAGGCAAGAATTAGCCTGATGGATGACTTGATCAAATAAGATTTACCCATGACTAAGGGTAAGTTTGTTTGATGTCTATATTGCATATATTTTAGATATCCAAAAGGTTATGATAAGAATTATGACAATATGAATGTTGCATCACAAGTCAGATGGTAAGGTACCATTGTATGTGATAGCCTTATGTCAGTTGATATTGGAGCAGTGGCCACTTTATGACTTGGGTTATATCATATGGATTTAGCTCATACATGATATGTATGGGATGTTTTCCAGAGGGTACAAAACCATGGTGTTATTGGTATTACTAAGTTTTTGGATAAATGAGAGGTTCATGATGTATCATTCAATTGGGTTACCCCATGTGGTTAAAGATCAGTTTCCTCTAGTTTTGATATGGAGATAATATTAGGTGGTGTGGGCCATGCCCCATATACCAATACTATAGATAATCACATGATGAGAGATTGTGTGGCAACCTTATGTACATATTGTGATAGTTTGGCTAAGTTGGACGATGGTGGTGCTAGGGTTAACATAAGTGTGGATCATGGGCCACTATACTTGGTGGGTAGAGCCACATATAGTAGCACACTTACTAGGATAGTTTGGACTCCCTAATCTGATGACTTTTGTAGTGGTGCCTACATTTTTGGCTCAACATACGAGAGATTTGAAGGGTAGAGGAGAAGGAGCACTAGTCATGAGATTGGAGATCAAAATATTGACCAAATTTGACTTTTAGTCAAATTGGTTCAACCCCTACATTTCTAAACGTTTATAAGTTTCTACATATCTTATGGGGTGTGATATTGTTCTATACATCTTACTTATCCTTCCTCTAGCTTTGGTCTAAGCCCATTCTCCTTGTACTAGTCTAGTTAAACAAAGTCAAAGTTGGTCAACCATATTAATACTTGGTTAAAGGTTAAAATTGTATTATAAATATTATAATATGGTCATTTAGGTGTCCTAATGTGTTTCTAAGTCATATATTTGTCCTTCACCATGCTTTGTATGCAAAAAATGTCATTTGGCCACATTTTTAGCATATTAAATGACTTGTATGGACTATCAAGGAAGTAAATTTGTTAAAAAGAGATATTTAAACGTGTAGGAGTTTAGGATCTATTAGGAATAGTTAGACACCACTCTAAGAGGTAGTTATATGTAGAAAGGGGTAGTTTCTCCTTGATTTTAGGCCTTTTTGGGAACTTGTACGGGCTTGGTGAGTTCATATTTAGATGAAAACATGAGTTATGTGCCTCTTCACCTACCTAAAATAATATAAATTCCTATTTTAATAATAAAATGCCAAAAGGTTTAGTTAAAACTTTTTTTCTTCTTTTTTGTCCTTGTAAGCCAAGGAAGATTAACTTTGCATGTTTAGTGTGGGTTGTATAGTTAGAGTTGAGAGGAATGATCTTGGTGTGTGAAATGTATATAAGTTTAATTATAATTAATATCAATAAGTTTCATTTTTTTGGCTTCTCCTTTATGAACCATTGCTAAGACCTCAAGCAGCTTTTTATGCACTTGCAACCATAAGGGGTCTCCTTTTGAGCTAGTTTTAGAAAAAATTACTTTGGTTTGATGATTTTGATGTTTTAATATGTTTTATAGTACTTATACATATTTTTTAAATGGTTATTATTGGTTTTTAAGTCTCATGAAGTAAATAAACCTCCCATAAGTTTGTTTGTGCTTGCCAACTGGTCTTTTCACACTTTCAGCTATCTCAGGTGCCATGAAGGAAGTTTTCACATTAGAATGAAGTAATATGATGTTGTTTCAGATGATGGAATCAATTAATATGAATTTTAAGGTGTTTTTACAAGTTTTTAATTCATAAAATGATATAAAAAAATGCTCAAATGCTAAGGTTTCTTATCACTATTAGCCTATACAGTCAGATGCAAACTTTGAGATAGCTTAAACAGAGGGTATAAAGATCACAATGGAGAATTTGGAACATTTTAGGATTATTAATTACCTTAAAATTTTGTAATATCATAGTAAAATTTTGATAATGATGAATTTCCAAGTGGAGGGTGAAGGTCATCCTCAAAGATGGCATGACTAAGTCCAGGCTTTTGATCCCTGAAATGTAAAAATAGAGGTCTTTAGGCTTTTTGGGATTAGCATATATCATAAACAAAATAAATTTAAAAAATCTTAGTTATTTGTATTAGTATCCCTATAATAATAAAAAATCCTTACCAAGTTTTAAATATTGAAGATAAGGGGAAGATGATCATTTAGAGGCCCAAATATGCTTTTAAACACACTAAAAACTTGTTGTGACATCTACAGGCCATTAAACACCAAGTGAGTTTCCTTTTCCAAGATTAATTTAAAATAAATTCACATGGTTGAATATTATCATGTAACTTATATCAGTATATGTAACCTAAGGACCACTTGAGGAGGATGTTACTTCAAACTTGGCTCACCTTACTCCCTATCTATATCTTAGTCCACCTATAGGCAGTCAGGTAGTGAACCTCTTAGTGTTTGATGGTGTATAAGGTGGTATTAAAAATGTGATATAGTGTAAATATATGTTTTTTCACCAAAATAAACCTAAGTTAAAGCCTATAAACATCACAAATAAGTATATTCATGGGCATGGTAACCTACAATAGGCTAAAAGTGTAGGTGTCTTAGTCAGAATGATAGAGAGAGTTTATTTTGCAAATGTAAGGTACATAAAATAATGGTTATAGTGAGATAAATTGATTAATATTACCTAAAAATAAAAACCTTGATATTATCACCTTGACGTCATTCTCACTAGTTCAAATGCACCAAGAAAAATGGCTCAAATAAACAAACATAGTTAGACATATTCATCTCAATTAGCAGTGTTCAAGATGGTAGAAGTCAAATGATAACATGGAAGGATGAAGTGATGTATTTAAATTTAGAATTATATATTAAGTCCATGTTAATGTTTAAGGGCTATATAAATTTAAAACTAAACAAGTTTGAGTCCAATATGGACATATGGATTTCATCTCAAGGCACCCTTATAGACAGTGCATTCTTATAATCCTATCTCGGATTTTGGAGGTTTTGGAGGGTCAAAATATTGAAAAAAAATTAAAAAAATTGGTAAAAATAATAATTTATAGATATAATACACTTTTAAATGGTTTTCTTTAAATATAAAAAGGTGAACATGCCTCTATTCTATCTCAGAGGTAGGGCACTTTTCCCCTTGCACAGACCTTGCAAACTTAGAAAAGGAGATCAAAACATGAACTAGAAGGCTTGATGACGTCTCAAAAGGGTTTGATAAGTTGAAAAAAATATGTATAAACATGTTAAACCTTTATATAAGGTCTAAAATCAAATATTTTATTCTATGCTATAAGGGTTGTAGTCATCATAGTAAGGAATGGTAAAGAATATGACTAGGTGAGGATGGTCATTTTCACTTTTGATCTTGAATAAGCCTCCCAAATGATTCAAAAATGTTTTGGGAACTATTTAATATATTTTAAACCTCATAAGATGAAATTAAAACGATTTAACCTCATTTTAGGTCAAGAGTTGCAGGCAGACCTATTGACAAGGTCTAGACCTAGTTTCAAAATGGAGGTCATTTTGATTTATACCTCTTGATGAGATATCATAATGGTTAGAACATGTTTATGGGAGTTAAATATAGTTTTTGGAGATTTTTTTGTATAAAAACTCATAATTAATCCATTTATTGGCTTGATAACACTAAAACCCTCGTAGAATGTAGGAAATTACTTAAATGGCCAACTTTGGACACTTACATCTCCCTGATACTTTGCATGGGACCTTTAGGTGATTGGATAAGTTATGGAGGGTCCCTAGGAATACCTTAGTGGTATTTTGAGATAATCATAATGTATTTTATTTATTAACAAATTTTAGGACCAAAAGTCACCAAAAAACCTTACAAACCCTCCATAAGGACCCAATTTGGGAAATAAGCAAATTAGAGCATCTAGATGTAGTGGAAATGCCATGAAACAAAATTAGAGATGTAGAGAACTCCCCAAAGACCTGGACAATGCCAATTTTTTGTACTAAACCTAAATGGATGGTACAAAAAGGGATTATTTTTAAAAAATTATGTGTTTTGCAGGTTTGGAAGACTTTCAAAGAATCCAATCAATTTTAGTAAATATTTTAGAACTTTTTTTATAATTCCTCATTTCCATTTGATGAGGTATAAAGAATCCTAAGTTTGCCTACCATCTCTTTCATTTTAGTCAGTCATAGTGAATGGGAAGTGAACACTTAGAAAAAATGGTGAATCTCCATTTGGTAAGCCTTTTAAGACTTGTTTCTTAAGCTTGATGACTTGGACACCCTTGACACATGTCATCCCTCCTTAAATATGGATTATATTTCATAATTGAGAATGTTTTGGGTGCCAAGTGTGAGAGGTTCATGGAGAGGGGTCATTTTGGGACTGTCATGGATGATTATGCATGGACAAAAGAATAGGAATCATCAAAGGCTAATCAAATGCATGTGAAGGCTTGTCTGTAACCCCTCATACTTAGATCCATAATGATAACTAACCCTATGCAATACTGAGGTAGTTTTTGAAGACAAATCATGAAGGGTAGTTTATTATGGATACATAAGGGAATTCATGCCAAATGTGGAGGAGTTAGCTAATTTTGAGGGACATTTGTATTTATATTCCTTGAATGGACTATATTTCCCTAATTCCATTTTAGTTATAACTCATTCTCCTTACTTGACAAGTGTTTAATGAATCTTGAGCTTCCCTTTCTCTCTCTCCTCTCATATTTCTATAAATCTAGCCTTTTTGGCTATTCTATGGATCTCTCCACCTAGGTATGGTGAATCCATACCAAATTTTTTCCTTGAGTTAATAAAGATAGTTATTTTTTCCTCATTAAATATTTCACTAAGTGTACACAATTGTTATTTTTCTTGTGGAAGTGTATTTTGGTTGACCTTCACATGTACTCTTCTTAGTGCCTTATGTGTTCTAGAATCTCTCTTTTGTAGGTCAGTAAGAAGTGTCTAATGTTGATTTTGTAGGTGTAGTGAGTAGTATATTAAATAGTGTGTCTTAGAATTCCTATTGTCTAAGTCCTCCTAGTCTAGTTTCTCTTCAAGACCCCATGCTTGAAACATTGATGTGAAAGAGAAGATTTTCATTAGATAAAGTGTATGTGTAGACTTCTTCTTGGTTCTAAGTAAATGTCAAAGGGTGTAAGTAGAGTATATGTTGGCATGTCACCTCCCATAGATTAGATTTTATTTTATCTATTATTATCCTTTTTCATCCCCTCCAAGTGTTATTAGTAGGATTCAGCTATAATGATGCATCAAGGGGAATTATCTCCTAATGTAGAGATCCACATCACATTTGGTGACCTACAGCCATGAGGTGGTTCCACTTAAATGAGGAGGGACTTGTCATATCCACATTAGGTGTAAGTTCAAGTGACAACATAGACCATGGCATATGAGACCATGGACTGATCAAGCATAATAGCCAACAATTAGAGATGGCTAGATGTGGATGTAGGAGTACCATAGATAATATAGCTGAAACTATAGTATGAGTAAAAACCACCTCAATTACACCATTGATATATATGTTCATGGTGAGATAGATCATAGAAGGCGATCATCTAAGATGACCCATTAGTTAGCCAAAGGTAGAGATGGTCTATAGAGACACCACTGAAGCAAGGCTTGAGATGTGCATGGGTGGTGACCCCATGGTTTGATTTGATTGGGAGGCATCCCATGGATGAGGTACTTGGGGGATGAGATGATGGAGAGACTATTCTTAATATATGAGTAGATGGGGAGATAGTGATTGGTGATATCGAGATAGGTAATAAATGTTGTAATTTTATAGTTTTTGAGATAAAATATTAGTTGTATAATATTTTATTTATAGATTATATATAGATAGATTTTGAGACACACACACACACACATACGCATACATACATACATACATATATATATATATATATATATATATATATATATATATATATATATATATATATATATATATATATATATATATATATATATATATATATATATATATATATATATATATATATATATACAGACACACACACATACATATATATACATATATATATATATATACATATATATATATATACATACATATATAAATATATACATGTATACATACATATATATATATATATACATATATATATATGTATATATATATATATGTATATATATATATATATATGTATATATATATATATATGTATATATATATATATATGTATATATATATATATATGTATGTATATATATATATGTATATATATATATATATGTATGTATATATATATATATGTATATATATATACATATATATATATATACATATATATATATATACATACATATATATATATACATATATATATATACATACATATATATATATATATACATATATATATATATATATATATATGCATGCACACACACACATATATATACACACACACACATACATACATACATACATACATACATACATACATATATATATATATATATATGGGTTGAATTTTTCAAATATTATGGATGAGGAGGTCATATGGAGATCCCTAGTGATGAGAGCACTCCATGATATCCTAGACAGGGTGTTAGCACCATACAACCCTAACACATTAGATAATCCCATAGTACCATCTGCCCCAGCCCAGGAAAGCTAGTTTAGATTAGTAGGGGAGGTTGTGAGGTAGCTAGAAGCATATGAAGATGGACTAAAACCACCAGTAGGGGTGTGTGAGAGAGAGGCATAAGCATGGAAATCCTTAGCTCAAGAGAGAGTTATGCATTTGGATACCACTATTTAGTTAGGATAGGTACATGCCCATGTAGCTAGTTTATAGGGATAGATAATAGGCTTGAGAAATCAAACATCCTCATTACAATGTACTATTTAGAGGGAACTATCTGAGGCATCGATGGGCACTATCATTAGGCCATGAGATAGATATTATAGAGACTAATATTAGAGATAAATAATTGTATTTTTAGACTTTGTATCAAAAACACATGATATTACACACACACACACACACACACACACACACACACACACACACACACACACACACACACACACACACACACACACACACACACACACACACACACACACACACACACACACACACACACACACACACACACATGGATACTTTGTTTTGATAGTTAGATGTTGATCTCATGAGTTATGTTTTTGTTGTGGTTGTGGATGCATGGATATATTTATGTCTAGCATATGTATTTTGATCTTGTTGTATATGTGATGGGAAATATGTATGGTGTTTTCTTTTCTAGCATTGATTTAGTATACATGCATGGTTAAAATGAATTAACAGGTGAAAAGGACTTTATCAAAGTATAATTAATCAATAAAAAATTTGCTACACATTATTTTACATTGGAAAATGTGTAATAAAAAAATATGACTAAGTATAAGAAACGAAAGAGTGGTAAACAAGAGGGCAAAAAATTATTTTAAAACCATGAAAAATATTGGCACCAGAATAAAACAAGTAAAATCACACTAAATCATGTTGGGAAGTATGAAAATAATGTAATAAAATGGAAATCACATTAAATACCAATGGTATGAAAACAAATCAATTAATTCAATCAATCATACTAAATCACATTGGGAAATATAAGAGAGAAACAAAAATTGGCAAAATGGTCTTAAATTAATCACAATAATTCAAGTTGGGAAGTATGAAAAACTTAAGAAAAATGATTGGATGCTTACATGAAATCAAAAAATAAGAAGATAAAAATGAAATATTAATGAAATAGGCATAAACCATATTAAATCAAGATGGAAACCATGTCAGTTATGTGTAACTCATAATCAATCATATCTTATCTCATATTTGACACATGTAATTTTTTTGTGACTTAGATATTGGAAGATTTTATGAGGAAGGCTAGGTCTTATCCATGGTCTTACACTTCAAATCACAAAGAGAAAACCAATGAGGTGGAAATAATGTTGAAATATGGTAAAAGGGGATGTTTAAAATTTTAATATGAAAAACTGGTAATTTTTTAGGAACACCAAGTCCTATCCATGGTCTTACAATGCAACTCATAAATGGCATCCCTAGGGGAGTGATCAATGAACAATAAAATATTTCTCAAGGGGAAATATTAGGGTTACAGGGTGTGAAAAAGGGAACACAAGAAGCATAACATAGGCATATTATGAGAATACCTTAGGAGACATGAGGCACACTAAAGACATGACAAGACACTATGTGACTAGTGATCATCAATATACAAAGGATACCTATTTGCTATAGACACAAATCTATGTAGGAAAATAAGTGTGCTACTAAGATCAACTCATGTTTGAGGTTTTGAATGAGAAAATTAAAATATACCTACCTTCCCACAATGCATTCCCCATTCCTTAGGACCACTTATAGAACCATCATTCTACTATGAATATTGGGTACTTGCATGATAAATTAGGTATCATTAAAAAAAAAATTCTCCTTTTCTAATCTATTGGTCTACTACACCCTAATGGACCTTAGCTCTATTATGAGGCTAACTGTGGAGTTTGAGTTTTTTGTATAAAAAGGATATGTGATTAGAATCATGTCTTTTACTGTGATTTGACTTTTGAAGATTTTGAATGTTTCCTTTTAGATCATTTCCTTTTGTTAAATGATTTGGATTTTGAATATTTCATGGAATTTTAATATTCCTCCTCCATACGGACTTGGATTGACCAATCATGAGAGAAAGGATGATACACATGAAATGAGATTTAGGTTTTGTCTAAAATAAGGTAAGTATCTAAAGACAAGACTGACTAGAATACTTAGGCTTAACTATGAACTATCATGTTATCTCAAGTCTCAACCATGTGTATGCTTAGTTTGTGAAAGGGAATAAAGGGGAATACATTGATATGCAAATTTGACTAGTAAAAATAGATTATAATGAGATTCATTGTTTACTAATTGATCACATGGTAAATGAGGAATGACTAAAGGGACCAATATTTATATAACCAAGTCACTATAACAATTATCCATGTTTATAGAGATAAGATAGCAAACAATCATGAGAAATAAAAAGGGAACCATAAAAAAGGAAATCAAGGACAAGCATGGAATTATGAAAAATAACCCATAAGAGAACATAAGAAGAATCATAAACATTATAAAGTGTGAAATCAAAGTACCATGTAAGATAGATAAGAATTTGATACATTATCAAATGATATAAGATATACAAATATAAATTTGGATCATACATCCAATCTAAAATAAAATGTAATAACACCATGCATATGTTCATAAGTATGAATATATTTGTCGACACACATTATCCATAACAATTTATAAGTCTATTTGAATTTAAACTTGGATTGTAGCTAAAGTTTTATTGATCTTAAAGGAAATTTGAGAAAATACTTCATGTCAAATCTCCTTGACAAAAAATGTAGGAATTTTTGAAGGATTATGTTGATGAGGGCTGTTGTGTAAGGGATACTAAAGAAAATGCATGGGAGTGGTTCCTATAGGAGATAAATGTCTCACCAATGGGGAAGGTGCCATTGGAGAGGGACTCATGGGTAGATTAGGATCCATAGGTGAGGGAAAAGTAGGTGGATAAGGGACCATAGGAGGTGGAGCTATTGGGGAAGAAGGGGGATCCTTCTTTTGAGAGTGACCTATGAGAGGAAGGGTAGAAGGTGTAGGAATGGTTAAGAGGTGATCCTTGAGATGTTATTAAAGGATGAATAAATTATTAGTGTTATGTGTTCCATATTTGTGCTAGAGATAATATACCTATTTATACTTAGGTAATACTTTTAGGAGAGGTATAGCCTTGATTTAGGGTTGAGGAGTAGTGAGATGTAAGGTGTCAATATATTATCACAACTATTGATAATGTGTGGAAGAATGGATATCTATGTTGTGGAAGAAATAGATATGTCTATGAGAAATATTGGTAGGTTTACTCATAGGAAGAGTGGAGATGAAATCCAAGGAATATTGGTATAAGGAACAATCTCTTGTCTAGTGATCAATAACTTTATGAATGTTACAATAAGGATGATCATCCCATTTGGTGGGTGAAGGAGCTAGCTATGGTAAAATGAGAAAACCATCACAAAGATAAGGTGGGGTTGGTGGATAAAATGAACAAGGTTTGACTAAAGAAGAAATAGGATAAAAAATAATAAGAGACTCAGTGAAATTGGGAGTGGGAATGGGATCAAAACTAGGTTCTACTAAGGGAAGGGTGGGGTCCATAGAAGGTTGAAGGATAATCCATAATCATCTCAAGGATAATTTGGATAGATGGGTTCTGGTATCTATCAAAGTGATAGGGACCAATCATAGTATGATCCATAAGCATACTCCTACAAGGTTCTTTAGAAACTCAAGGTGAGCACACCATCTCTACCCTATGATAAAAATTAAAAATATAGGATGGAATACTAGAAGATATACTAAAATACTAAGCAAAGAGTAATAATAACAAATAATTTTACTATCTCAGGCCTAAACAAGAACTCCTAATAATGAATCATTTAAGGTATAACTATCATCATAATCATGTGTATGAAGATCAATGGTGTAGGTAGGGATGATATTGTCATATAATGAGGTGTGATGAATGGAATGTCAAGACTTAGTTAAGATAATGGGGATGTCATCATAAGGTGTTTGAAGAGAATGAGGTTGTAAAGAAGTAGGAAGCTAAGAGATGAGATGAGGTGAGAGATACAAAGTTTTAATCTTGATATTAATCTCATTAGGCTCATCATCATCAAAATATAAGATGTTAGGGGGTATATTCATGATGATTTCAAGATGACCATTATAACCTTTTGTTCTGAAAATCCATCACTAGTTTTTGTGAACAACATGTAGACCATTTCAGTCCTGCAGGCCAAAATGGTCTCTTTATTTCTCAAAATGTTCTGAGCAGTCAAGTTATTCAATCGCACAAGCCTTTTCAACTAAGGAAATTATAGGTTCAAAAGGTGGGATTTCACAAGGAAAAAGCTTAAAACACTTAAGGCATTTCTTGAAAAATTGTAAGGATGGTTCAACGCCAAGGTTCAATCAAAGGTTCAATGATGGGGTTCAATAATATGGAATTAAACATTAAACCATTAAACCATTAAACCATTGAAATCTGCCTCCCAAAGGTTCAATAAAAGATTTCAAAGGTTCAAAAAGTTCAAAGGTTCAACGAGTTCAAAGCTTCAATGTGTTCAAAGGGTTTAAAGATTCAAAGTTTAATGTTTGAGCCAATGGTTTAAGAAGAATATTCCATAAAAAGGTTCAACTAAATGGTGCAAACAATTGGTTTAATGACACTTTGAACTCATAAATAAGACTAAGTGAATGTGGCTCTTTACAAAAAATTGAACCACTGAACTTCTGAACCATTGAACTTTGAAACGTTGAACCTTGAACCATGAACCATTAAACTCTGAAAGGTTCAAAGGGTTCAAGGTTCAAAGTGGTTCAAAGTGGCGAGTGATGCCCACACAAATGTCAAATTTAGGGTAATGAAATAACCATTTATTTTCAAGTAATGCAGACCTGAGAACAAACAAAGCGACTAGCTAAGGAAGGAGCCAAAGAAGCTAGTAGAAGGTGAGAAGGTAGCCCTATGAGCTCAGATCACTAGGAATATATAAAATGTAGCAAGGAAAGAGGGAATGATATAGTGAATCCAAAAATATCTATAGAAGAGTTATTCCAGTAGGTGGAGTAGTCCACCAGATGGACCTTAGAGAGCACAAGCATTCAATGGCATGACCTATTTTTCTTTATTGAGTAAATGTGAATGGACAAATGTGTAAACATCATAAAGAAGACCAAGCAACCATGCTTTGGAGGAGACATTTGAGATGATTTAAAATGCCAAAAGTTAAGGCTGATAACCTATTCCAGCATGACCCCTTCACAAAATTTCTAATGCATTCAATGCAACATATGCCATTTCATGAAAACAAGTGCCTAAGTCTTTCTTTGGATACTATATATTGTAATCTCTCAGTTTGAAAAAAGGATCTATGTGTTATTAGAAGTGAAACTCTACCCAAATTGAAAGGCATTCTTGAGACTTTGAGCTCAGACTGTTAATCATATTTTATTAAGTGAATGAGAAAGGAAGTGACCTTTCAGACTTTGTGTTGAAATAGCTTGTGTTATCTAAGAAATCATTGTTATGTATTTTTCCTAAATAAAGTCTTGTCCATTTAATAAAACAAGTAGAACAAGTGGAAATAATATGAAATATGTCCTGAAGTCAATTGTAGGAGACTTTGTGCTACCATAATCATCTTCAGTCTATGTGATTTATGTTTTAGGATATTGGAGAGACTTTGATCTCCCCTTATCTTTCATAATTTTTTACTCTATTATATTTTTCAGTGGAGACTTTGTGTTGCTCTTCATTCTACTGTGCTACTTTGTCCTAAATCAGTAGGAGAAATAATGAAATAATTTGTACTTTTGTGTGTTTCTTGTGGATCCAGTTACTACCCAGGAAGGATTCTTGTTGTTTGCTAAAAATAATTTCTAAAAGAAGAGAAATGCCTTTAGAAATTACATAAGAATTCTCCTTTATTTTGTGAACATCATCTCTAAAAAAAAAGAGATGGATGGTATGATTTCACCCCTGAGTCTACTTTTAGCTTATATTAGTATATTATAGTTTATAGGGAACCTCCCCTTACTGAGAAGAGAGATCTATCTCATTATGATATGGTAACCACACCCATTTTGCCATATAAATCTCATTGTGTTGTGGTTGATATACCCATTTTGCCATCAGTTAGTTGATGACAAAATATTCACCCAATAGTTTTTGGTGACTCTACTAGGGAAGAACATGCAATTTGAAGCCTCAAGATTCAAATTGAAGCATTTCCAGTTCTTTTCCATTCTACACTCTAGTAAATCCATGGTATACACGAAGCCAGAGAGCTCAAGGAATTGTTGATCATATGTTCAATTTTGTGTAGAAAAATAATTTTGACCTTTCTCTTCCATAATATCACCTTCAGCAAACCAAGAGTTTTCCTCCTACAGACGTCAAGTCCCCAATATCTGGTGAAGCTTCTCTTTCCTCTACTAGTAGATCTTTGTCTATACATACCCTACAGAGGTTCGTTATCCCTCCTTTCAATCATCATATCATGGTAGCCCAAGGCCCTTAGGGTAACACTTTTGGCCCTCTAAATCTAACCCCACCTTTACATGAACTACCCCATAGTTCAAGAAATATTTTTTCCAATTTCTATGGTGATGGGAGAGTTCATCTCAATGAGCATATTGTAGCTTTATACATATCTTATGGTATGATAGGCATTGAATTTGAATATATATTGGTCAGGCTTTCTGTGGAAATGTTGCAAGGTGCTGCCACAGACTAGTTTTATCATCTACAAGCACAAACAGTAACTAACTGGAACACTCTCAAGGCTAAGTTTGAGGCTAGGTTCAAACCTATAGAAGATGCACATGCCCTGTTAGCCTAGCTTACACAAATGAATAAGGAGCCTCATGAACCCATGCAAGACTTTATTGATATATTTGACAAGCTAAGGAATAGGATTCCTACAATTGCTCAACCGATGCTAGAAAATCTTAAGTGCTTCTTCATCAATTCTTAGCTTCCTAAAGTGAGTTTCTTGTTGAGGTGGGCTAGCCACATAGATCTTGCTGTAGCTCATATTTTGGCCACTGAGGTTGAAGATGATCTTATCTTGATAGGAAAGATAATAAAAGATCCTAATAAAAACAAATTTTCTTCATCTTCTAAAAATTTAGCTACAGGCACCACTGATCCTATGGTGCAAAATCTAGCAAATGAATCACTAGCTCTACAAAAGCAAATGGCACAAGGGATGTCTGCCCCTCCTTCTTACTGAGATTTACCAAGGAGGATGTTTCCTAACTAGTCATATCAAGGCAATTCTACCAAGAATCAAGGGAAACCATATCATCTTCCTCCCCCATAGGGGAAGCTTGCCATTGAAGCAGCACCATTTAACTCAACAGTTGGTTATCATGAAGCTAAACATGATTTCTCTTTCTAACTTGAGTTAGACCAAAAAGATGATGTTGATCTCTTTGTAGAAGGTGAAGAAGAATTAGCTGGCAACTCCAACATTATTTTATTGAATTACCAAAATGAAGCTAGAAGTAAGAGAGAAGTGTTTGATGGATCATATGCTATTTTTACTAGGTCCCAGAGCCAGTCAACTCAACAAGCTGATAAGGGAAAAATAGGGGAAGAATCTCAACTAGTAATTTCAATATCTAAATGAGGGACTTCACTACCTTTCTAATCAAAATACCCCATGATCAATAAAAATTTAAGTACCTCAAACAACCCTACACCTTCTGCTTCAATTTATCAGACCAGTACCAAACCCATAATGATCGACTTCCTATGTTCCTAGTTATTTTTAGTCATTTAATATAATTGACCATATTAGGAAGAACAAGATCCAAATGTCTGAGTTTGAATACTTACAAGCTAACCCTGAGCAGTTGGATAGGCTAATTGAATGCATCAAGAACAAAACCATCCCTGTAGGACAAGATGCTTCAAAGGTAACTCATGATCCCCCAAAGAATACATATTCCCAAAACAATCTTGTCATTGCTCCTCCTATTTCCTTAGGGAAGATAGAACCTTTCTATGTTTCCCTATTGATAAATGGTCATAAGTTGAATAACTACATAATAGACTCTGGTGCCTCTGACAATGTGATACCCACCAACGTGGTAGACTCTCTTGGTCTCACTCTGACTAAAATTTTCTGGATATGTTTATCCATGGAAAACAAATAAGTTCCACTTTTGGGATAGATCAAAGATGCCCAATCTGTATTCACAGTGTTCCCAAAAAAAAGGATTGAAATGATGGTCTTAGTGGTGGACGTTCCATCTTCCTATGGCATACTACTTGGATAAAAAAAATTCAAGGATGTTGGTGGTGAATTGAACATAGACCTATTTGAGGTGAGGATACCTATCAAGGGCACCATACAAAGGTTGCTTCTTGAGAAGGAGTCAAAATACATTGTCACCCAAAAATCAGCCCATGAAGCTCAAATTCTATTTGAATCCTCAAGAATGGGTAACTACTTTCTATCTACAAAAGATGTTGTTATTCCATCAGATGAAAGTTTTGTAAGTGACAATCCAAAAAATTTAGACAAGACATTAGAAGAAGTAGTAGAGCACTATTCAGATAACAAATAATCTTCCCTCTCTAACAAAGAGAAGTTTGAAAGGAGATCATATTTTAATGATGTCTAGATTCTAGAATTTGATGGTAGCTATTTTTCTATCGATTATGGAGCTGGAATTGTTTTGATATCTTCATAAGGAGATATTTTACCCTATTCATATAAGTTGAAATTTAGTAATACCAACAACACTACCGAGTATGAATCTTTGTTACTCAGATTGAAAGCTATTCAAGATAAAGATGTTAAGCTTCTTCACACCTAAGGAGATGCTAAACTAGTGGTTTGTCAGGTGAGGAACCTGTATCAAAACAAGAATGAAAGATTGTGACATTATCACAATCTAGTGTGGGACTGCCTTGAAAGTTTTGAAGCTTTCAATATTTTTTTGGTTCCCAGAGAATTTAATGATCGAGCAGATTCTTTGGCCATCTCTACAACTCTCATGGTTCCTCACCAAGATTTTAAAGGGCATAAGTACACTATTAAACTGGTCTTGTAACCAAGTGTTCCTGATAATGACAACCATTGGTAGGTGTTTAATGGTGGTAACCAAATCACTACTTTTTTGGAATAGATGGATAGCTTTGAGAAGCTTTATTTTAAAGGCAGTGAATCTCCACTATGGGAATCAGCTCCTGAAACAAATTTAAAAATTGGTGAAGAGTTCCTTCAACTCAAGGGAAATAAAATTCCCAAAGGGTTAGTTTTTCTTGAAAAGCTATTCAATAAGCATGATAGGTTTATCAAGAAGCAAAAAATGGATTCAAGTTCCTCTAAAGATTTTGATCAAATAAATTTAAGTACAGAAGATAATCCCAAAATGGTCAATATTAGGAATTGTTGCACTCCTAATGAAAAACTCAAATTCATTACCCTGCTTCACCATTACATTGATGTTTTGGCATACTCTTACAATGATCTAAAATCTCTCAGGCATGAAGAAATTTAGCACAAAATTCCTCTCAAGGTTGGGTCATTGCCTCACAAGTAGAAACAAAGGTAGTACAACCCCAAGATATCAGGTACTATTCTTTTTGAGATACAAAAAATGTTAAATGTGAGGATAATTTTTTCAATCCATCATTCCACCTAGATTGCAAACATAGTCCCCATGAGAAAAAAGAATGGAGAAATTTACCTCTATGTTGATTTCAAAAATCTAAATCAATCCTCTTTAAAAGACAACTACCCCCTACCCATCATGGATTAGATACTGTAGATAGGGACTAGCTCAGAGATGTTATTGATGTTAGATAGTTTTTTAGGATATAATCAAGTGGAAGTTGGTGAAGTAGACCAATATAAGACTGCTTTCACTACACCTTGGGGCACCTTTGCATATCGTAGAATGCCTTTTGGTTTGATCAATCTGGTACCACCTTCTAGAGAGTGATGGATCTTGCCTTCAGAAATGAAATGGGGAAGTTCATTGTAGTATATCTTGATGACTTGACCATATTTTCCAAACATCATCCTGATCATGTGCATCATTTACAACAAGTGTTGGAATGGTGTCAATAAAATGGCATTTCTCTCAATGTTAAGAAATCAATTTTTGGGGTTACAGAAGGGAAACTCCTCAATCACACTGTATCCCAAGAAGGCATAAAGATTGACACAAAAAGAGTCAAATTTATCCAATATCTTTCTCTTCCCGCTAGTAAGATTGCAGTCCATTCTTTCTGTGGAAAGGTGAATTTTCTATGAAGATTCATTCCTAAATTTGTAGAGAAGACTCACCACATTGTCAACATGATGAAAGGTAATGATACTTTTTGTTAGACTGAAGAAGGGAAGTCAACATTTCAAGATATCACCCATGCCCCAATCCTAGTTTGTCTAGATTATATAAAAGACATTGTAATATATAGTTATGTGTCTGAACACATGCTTTCATCCATTTTGGTTTAGAAAAACAAAGAAGGTGTAGAGTTCCCCATATATTTCATGAGTTTTCCTCTCAAAGCTCATGAGCTGAAATATTCAAACATGGAGAAGCATGTTTATGCTATGGTTAAGGTGGTAAAACACTTCCATTTTTACATCCTGAACTCACACACTATTTCTCTAGTTCCTGATACAATAGTAAAGTCTATTATAACTCAACAAGAGTTTGGAACTAAAAGGGGAAATTGGATTGCTAAAATCTAGGAGTTTGATCTTCTTATCAAACTTTTGAAGCTTGTGCGGGGAAGAGGTCTATGCCAATTAATTATTGATAACATACTAGAGGAAGCAGGGCATGAAGAAATAAAGGTTGAATACATGCCTATAGTTATCTTTATCACCACTATGAATGAGTGGTATTTCAATATCACTCATTTCCTTACCTACAGTGAGTGTCTTACCCACCTATCTCATAAAGAAAAGAAGATTGCTAAGTTGAAAACTGCTAACTTTGTTATGTGGGACAATAGTTTGTACAAGAGGAGCCTTGATGGGGTATTTCTTCATTGCATGGATAGAGTGAAATAGATCAAAGTTTTGGAATCTTTCCATAATTTGGCTTGTGGAGGATATTTTCTACACCTATGACTGCCCATAAGATTTTATGAGCTAGGTATTATTGGCCTACTCTGTTTTAAGATTCATACACTTGGATGCATAGATGCGAGCTATGTCAATAGTTTGTTGGGAAACCCAAGTTGTTTGTGTTACCTCTCAATTTTGTGGTGATCGAAGAGCCTTTTTAGCAATGGGGTTTTGATTTTAGTGGCACTATAAATCTATCCTCAAGTGCTAGACATGACTATGTTCTCACAGCCATAGACTATTTTACCAAGTGGGTGGAAGCCATTCTAGTCAAGTATGCTACTTCGGAAGTGGTATGTAATTTCCTTAAGGAAAATATTATTTCCTAGTTTGGAGTCCCAACCAAGATTGTAATAGATAATGTAGCCTATTTCTATTCTCATGAGGTTACCTAGTTATGCTATTATAATGGGATTATCCTCTCCCACTCTTTTGACTATTATCCGCAAGAAAATGATCAAGCAGAATCAAGAAACAAGAACCTGGTGACCTTTATTAGGAAGCTGGTAGATAACAATTAGAGGACCTATCATAAAGCATTGTTTGATTATTTATGGGTAGATAGTTTTACACCCAAAAGGGCAATAGGTATGTCACCATTTCAACTTTTATATGGGTTGAATGCAGAAATACCAATCACCATGGAACTACTAGCACTGAAGTTGGCAAAGCCAGTCGAAGATCAAACATTTGAAGATTCCATCAATAAGAGGATCACGTACTTGACTGAACTAAATGAGAAACAAACTATTGTGGTAGATCATATTATTGCACATCAAAACTAGGTGTAGAAACTTTTTGACCACAAAGCAAGGATTCATGATTTTCAAATTGGAGATCAAGTGTTATTATAGGACAAGAGGAGAAAACCAAAAGGAATACATGACAAATTTAATTCTTTGTGGAGAGGTAGATTTACCATTCAGTAGGTCTATGGTGAAAATAGTTTCTTGCTAAAATACCAAGACAAAACAACATTTTCACTGCCTCATAGTGGGCAACATCTAAATCACTTTAATCCTTGAAGTATCAGATAAGTCCAATTGTACATTTGTATAGTCTTTGTTTATTTTATATTTCTTGTTTAGTTTTTAGCATCTTTTTTTTTTTTTTTTTTGGAAGACATGACTCCATAGCCCAATGACATAGATGAAGGCACTTAGAGTCTAGATTCTACTCCCTTTGATTGTTTCAAAATACAATCGATGGAATTTTTCCAACTGGAGCTAGCTGTTATTCCCAAAATTTATCACTAGTTTTTGTGGATAACATGTTGACCATTTTAGTCCTATAAGCCAAAATGGTCTCTTTCTTTCTCAAAATGTTTTGAGAAGTCAATTTATTCAATCACATAATCTTTTTTAGCTAAGGAAATCATAGGTTTAAAAGGTGGGCTTTCACAAGGAAAAAGCTCAAAACACTTAAGGCATTTCCTAAAAAATTGTAAGGATGGTTCAACACCAAGGTTCAATCAAAGGTTCAATGGTAGGTTTCAATAATATGGAATTAACCATTGAACCTTTAAACCATTGAAATCCACCTCCCAAAGGTTCAATCAAAGAGTTCAAAGAATTCAAAGGTTTAATGAGTTCAAAGCTTCAACGCATTCAAATGGTTTAAAGATTCAAAGTTTAAAGTTTGAGCTAATGGTTCAAGCAAAAGATTATATAAAAAGGTTCAACCGAATGGTGCAAACAATTGGTTCAATGACACCTTAAATTCATAAAAAAGACTAAGTGAATGTGGCTCTTTACAAAACATTGAATCATGAACCATTAAACTCTAAAAGGTTTAAAGTGGTTTAAAGTGACGAGTGACACCCCCGTGAATGTTAAATTTAGGGTAATGAAATAACCATTGATTTTTGAATAACACAGACCTAAGAATAAATAAAGAAACTAGCCAAGGAAGGAGCCGAAGAAGCTAGTAGAAGGCGAGAAGATAGCCCCATGAGCTTAGATCACTAGGAAGAGAAAAAATGTAGCAAGGAAAGAGGGAATGATAAAAAGAATCTAGAAATATTTGTAGAAGAGTTATTCTAATAGGTGGAGCAATCTACCAGATGGACCTTAGAGAGTGCAAGCATTCAATGGCATGACCTATTTTTCTTCATTAAGTAAATTCAAATGGACAACCATGTAGACATCATAAAGAAGACCAAGTAATCCATGCTTTAGAGGAGACATTTTAGATGATTTAGAACACCAAAAGTGAAGGTTGATGACCTATTCCAACATGGCCCCTTCACAAAACTTCCAATGCATTCAATGTAGCATAGGCCATTTCATGAAAACAAGCACCCAAGTCTTTCTTTGGATACTATATATTGTAATCTCTTAGTTTGAAAAAAGGATCTCTCTATTATTAGAAGTGAAACTCTACCCAAATTGAAAGGCATTCCTGAGACTTTGAGCTCAGACTGTTAATCATATTTTATCAAGTGAATGAGAAAGCAAGTGACCTTTTCAAACTTTGTGTTGAAATAGCTTGTGTTATCTAGGAAATCAGTCGTATGTATTTTTCCTAAATACAGTCTTGTCCATTTAATAAAATAAGTATAAAAAGTGGAAATAATCTAAAAGATGTCCTAAAGTTAACTGTGGGAGACTTTGTGTTACCATAATCATCTTCAATCTGTGTGATTTATGTTTTAGGATATTGGAGAGACTTTGAGCTCCCCTTATCTTTCATAATTTTTTACTCTGTTGTAGTTTTCAGTGGAGACTTTATGCTACACTTCATTCTACTATGCTACTTTGTCCTAAATTAGTAGGAGAAGCAATGAAAGACTTTGTACTTTCATGGGTTTCTTGTGGATCCAGTTACTACCCAAAAAGGATTCCCTTTTTTTGCTGAACATCATTTCTGAAAGAAGAGAAATGCCATAATTAATTACACAAGAATTCTCCTTTATTTTGTGAACATCATCTCTTAAAAAAGAGAGTTAGATGGTATGATTTCACCCCTAAGTCTATTTTCGGCTTATATTAGTATATTATAGTTTATAGGGAACCTCCCCTTGCTGAGAGGAGAGATTTATCTCATTATTCTATGGTAACCACACCCATTTTTCCATATAAATCTCATTGTGTTGTGGTTGATATACCCATTTTTCCATCAGTTAATTGATGACAAAATATTCACCCAACATAACCTTAGGCGGAATCAATAGAAAAGTTAAACCATTGAGATTCATGAAATGGAAATCTTGGCAAGGGTTCAAGGGTAGTAATCTTGAATACACCATGGTCTTAGAATTGTACAAAATTCTAAGGATTGGTGTCACCTTGAATCCTATAAATAGCTCCATTATGAGTAAATTTGACACAATGGTAAGTAAATGAGGTAACTACCCTCATGCGATTAGTCTAAGGCCTACTAAGAAAAATGTTATAAGAAAGAGTAAATTTGAATATCATCACCTTCACATGAATGGTGATAGGTGGAATGGTAATGGGTAGCCACACACAAACTACAGGAGGAATTTTACTTCAGTTATAGCCTTGACATGTTTTTCATGTGGACTTAATTATATTCAAAATATCCAAGGGTTTTTGATAAAATTGAGAGAGGCAACACAATTTCTATCACCCTCATCAATCAGGGCATGCTTGACTTGGATATTACCAATTTGGACATTGATAAAGAGAGGAAGATCATATGCATGAATTAGAATCTCATCGAAGATCATAGAAGTAATAGTAAATTTGAGGGAAAGAGAAGTTTCCATTATTTTGTCAACATGTATGGACATCTCATTAATTTTTTGTAAAATTATATCTTATAATCCAAATAAGGTAGATTTGCATCCTTATAAGGGACAATGAGTCATGTTCATTTTTAACAAAATTTTCATAAGATGATCATGATGATATGGAGAGGTCCACATAGTTTCAAGAAATGGGATTTGATATGGGATATTATTAAGTTTTATGATAGGATCCCACTCATCATAACCCATAAGAGGACTATTATAAAGAGGTACATAGTGTTGAAGGAGGTCCTTACAAGGAGGATATGAAGTGAATGTTAATTTATGATGATAAGAGACAAAAGGTTTAATTAGAGGACAAATTTTTTGATTAGATTGAGAGGATGGGGTAGTTTATGTAGGTGTGGTTTGATAAGAACTATTGAGATAAGTTTGAGTATTGTTGGTGATAGGTAAATATGTTGGAGGGATGGTAGAAATGGTATGGAAAGTGTTATATAAGGGAGGTCTTGGAATTGGTTCATAAAAAAATATAAGGTCTTCTTGCCCCAACTTGGTTAAGTGAGTGGGAAAATAATCTTGGATAACACAAAATATGAAAGATAATTGAGGTGTGTGGATGGTTTAAGGATCATCGTATGTTAGTCATATTGACCACATTATCTTTGGTATTTGGGTCAATAAGACCATAAAAATCATTGGTAGAAGGGGTAGGGTTATCTTTTTTATCTTAGTGATTTGGAAGAATATATTTATATATAGCCAAATGAGCATTAACTTGGTTTAAAGTTTGATATTTAGTTTTTGTTTCATGAGCTTTGAAAGCAATTTCATAGGATTTTTGGCATTTATGAATTATATAATCATGGTCAAAATTGGGACTAAGAAGTAAATCCATATCTAAATTATGGAGTTGCATACAAGTCTCATGAGAATGACCCCAACTAATATGAAACCAATAAAATTTATTAGGATCGTACAAATATTTCATGGGTCAAGTAATATCAAGTTGTCATGGTATAGGCCTTGGTAGATGTTTTATTATTTTATTTTGAGAAGGATAAAGGTTTATGAAAATTAATGTTACTGGTTGAAGATAAATGAGGATTAGTGATGTGGTTAGGAGGGGAAGTTTGTTATAGAGTTTGGTTGGGAATAAGAGATTGAATAGTATGAATGGTATCATAAGATTTGGTGACACCATCACTAGTATCATGACAATTATTATTCTTAATTAATGCTTATCTTGGTCAATGGCCTCTTCCAAAGTATGTGGATAAAGAATCTAGACCTGATATTGTAACTTGGGAAAAAGAGCATTGATAAATAGATGGAAAAGGTTATCATTTGCCATATTATGTTCACATTTATTATACAAGGTCTTCCATCATTTAATGAAATATTGTGTAGTTTTGGTCTCAAGTTACTTAAAATTGATGAAATGGGAAATTAATCTCAGGGAGATCACTAGTTTGGAACTTTTACATTAGAGCATTAGCTAAATCTTCCAAACTAGTAATAGAATGAGATTTGAGTTGATTGTACCAATCTAAAGCATCACCCATGAGATTTTTTGATAATTTATTGGTAGAAGAAAAGGTATTTAACTTTAACCAATATTTATATATATTTAAAAATGTTTTTAAATGAAGAGTAGGATCAGTTGATCTATTTTAATAAATGATAGGGGTAATACCACTTATATCGATATTATTAATTTGAGATGTAAGAAGATCATTTTGAATATGCTTGATTATTTTATTAACAAGTGGATGTTGAGTGATAATATTACCATGGGAATCCCAAAGAATATGTAATGGAAAATTTTGATTATGCATGCCCCATGGCATCTATTAAGGGTGGGTTTAAAGATGGATAAGATGATTTTGCATTTGCATCATTTGATTTATATTGTTATCTTGGAAAGCATTCATTTGATTAAAATTTTATAATACAAGCTTTTGGGTTTTAGTTGTAATATTATCATTGTGTGAAGTATTATAATTGATAGTAGTGGCTTGGGTACCACTATGGGTGTTAGTAGGAGCTTGAGAAGAATTGTTAGTAAGTGACACACTAGTGGCATAATTTTATTATGTCATAAAAGATGTAATAGAAGAGGGATGAGAAGAGGAATCACTAGAGGAATTATTACCATGTGTATCAAATGATGCACTAGTGGAATAATTGAGATGAGTAGGTCTAGAAAGAGAACCACTAGATGTAGAACCTACCATGTTAGTATAAATACTAGGCATGGAGGTTGAGTAAATCAAAGAGGAAGAATTCATGGTGTGAGAAGGGGTTAAAATAGAGGGAATCAGCTAATAAGGAAATAATATAGTATCCACAACTCCATTTGAGAATGTGGGAGAAGGTGAATGGGGTTCATCAACTTGACCATTGATCATGAGATGGTAAGTAGTATAGGTATCATTTCCTTGATGTTAAGCTAGTGGATACTCTAACTCAGGTTGATCTTTAAATGAGAAGAGAGGATTGTGAAGTGAAGAGGAACGAGGATAGGTCTCATAGCTTGTAGTGTGAGTGTATATATGTAAATTACTTTCATCTAAGATAGGATCCATAAGATGCTTATGGGAGAACCTATTAGGGCTAGTAAAACTCATTATATCTATTGATTTCAACTCAGTGTTGCCTTCAAATAAGAAGTTCATGATGAAGGAGAGAGATTAGGGAAGACAAATTTGATGCAAAATTAAGGAGATAAGAAGGGAAAAATAAGATTATAAAGTTGACCAGGTTGACCTAATACTAAATATAGGGTATGAAAACTAAACCAACAAGGATACAAAGTCAACCAAGTTGAATTAGTACTATAACCTAAGATAGATGGCAACCTAATAAGGATATAAATTTGACCAAGTTGACTTAGTAATGTAACTTGAGAGGTATAAAGGAGTACTAGGTGGACCAAGTTAACTCAGTATTGTAGTTAGGGAAAAAGATAGTCTGTAAGAAACTATGTCAAAAAGAATGATAGTGTATTGAAAATAGGAATTTTTTTTGCAATGTTATTTTAAATCAAAAAATGGAATCAAACACATAACTAATTAGGTTAATGAGAATGATCCAATTGAGTCACGCAACACAAAACCTTGCACTAACATTGGTTAATACAAGTTTTTACAATACAACATACAATGAGTAAAGAACAAGTAGTCAATTGAAAATAAAATTCTAAGTGGTCATCCTAGATTTTTTTATATTATTATAAAGTGTTATTTTAAGTGTGATGGTGAAGTTGGCTAAAATTAGCAAACTAGAGAGCAATCTATGGATGGTTTTAGGATGTTTAGGTTGAAAGGGATCTATGTTGGAAATGGTACTAGCTTGGTATTGAGGCCTTCCCCCTCACTTAACAATCTTACAATGATAAGGGTGTTAGATGATTTTCAAATATATACAATTAACCATGTGTTTATACATGGCTATAAAACCAAGTTGGATTTACCTTTGGTGATGAAATCCAAGTAGGTAGACCTTAGATAGATAAATGTTTAAATGCATTTTGTAATTTTGTGATTTGGTAGTGTGTGCAAGAAAGATAAAAATAGTTAAAATAAATGGTATATTGAAAAAACACCTAATTAGACTATGTGATATATTATAAGCATTCAAATAACTAAAAAATAACGTTTGAATTATTTACTAACATATAGTTATTAACTCTTAATTTAAGCATGATACAGAGTTGGTTCAGATGACATTATATGCAAATGTTATAGAATAGAGTTGGTAGGGTCTATACTATACTATAGAATTAAGATTCCTTAAGAAATAAGTCCATTAAGTCAACCTAGTCTTTCAGACATAAGATAGACTACAAAACTAGGTCAACTAGGTCAACCTAGTTTGTTGTAAGATTACGGTTTTGAAGACTACAAACTTTACAAAATATAATTTTAAGGAATAATTGAATTGAAATAGAGAGAAATAAAGGAAACTTATTAGGTTGGAAGATTTTAAATAAATAATTTTTTTTTAAGTGTCTTGAATGATGCTTTTAAGTTATGCCAACTATGTCAACTGGGTTAACCTAGTTTGAAAATTTCCTATTTGTTGAAGCCTATTAAGATGACTGAGTTGACCTAGTTTATTATCTGGAAGATAATTACGATACTAATTCAACTTAAACAACTTAGTGTTATATTCTAAAGCTAAATAAGAGACTAATTTAACCTATTCGACATAGTTTATTATCTAGAATTGAATAAGAGTACTGTATCGACCTATTTGATCTAATAACTTGTATCTGATGAAGACTTACATAGAAATAATAGATCCATTTTTGATGAATATGTGTGTTAAACCTATACACAAAAGATAGAACTATATTAGATTGGTTGACCTAGTATCGTAAATAAAAAATATATATAATAATAAAATGATAGAAATGAAAAGTGTGAAAGAAAAATTGTAAGGGTTAGATTCACATTGAGTTTACTAGAATGTATGTAATCAAGAATTTATTAGATCTAAAAATTGATCCTAGCTCAGAGAAGATAGATCCTACTTACACTTTTGATTGGGGTTACATTAGATAATTGGGAACATGACCAATATGGATTTGCTAGACCTAATGAGGGGATCTATTACCACAATAATATCATTAGGGAGCGTTGTAAGGCCTCTAATCAAGAAAAATTATGCAAGAACCCTAACTAGGTCCTATGTTTTCATATTCATTGTACTAATAATAAGTAAATCAAAAGTCTAATCTAGTGCTCACCAAATCTTTTGGCACAAAGGGGGGTAATAAATAAAAAATTAAATATACATAAGAGACATATACTCGCATCAATTTATATATAATCCTAATGCATGGAAAATAAGTATAAATCCATATCTATCTACTCTTACAAAGGAGAAACAAAGTTAGGAATACATACTTTTGAAGATGAACTCGCCAAGCCTTAATCTCTCCCTTGGCCAAGATGCCTTGCAAGAGGTTGCTTTAGTATATAAGGATGCTAAAGATAAATAAGCTCTATGCTACATAACTTATCAATTCATCCAAAAGACTTCTACACAAGACAAGATCTATATCTCCAAAAAAAATATGAAACCCAAAGCTTACTCCTTAATTAGAATGGTGGATAAGAATATGTGCAATAGCTCTTACTTATTATTATATTTTTTATATAATGGTGAAATGATTGTGTTTATATAATAAGATTTAACCCTAAACCCTTCTAAAAATTTTGATTGATATGGTTGACCCAGTTGACCTAACATCATTATTGATAAAAAAATCAATAGGTCACAAATTATGTCAGTCAAGAGATGACCTAGACCCTAAATAATTTTTTCTAATAAGAGTACAAGGTTGACATAACCAACATAGTCATGTAAACCATTAAAATATATTTTAGGTTAGGAAAAGGGATAATGAATGTAAAAAATGACTGGAGGAGTTTGCAAAAGAGGAGACAAAGCTTAGGGAAATGTTTTTAGGAGTTGGTTGGATTGGTAATAAGTGGTAATAAGGGACAACAATCCTATAAAACACTAATGGTCTTCCCACCCCTTTCTTGGTGCACCCCTTAGGGCATGAACTCAAAGAGATTGAGACTCGATGGGTTCTTATAAGATAGAAAGAGTCAATAATAGATAAAAGTTTGAAAATATTATGTGTATATAGCTCATACATGGCCCACAATCAATAATTAATACATAAATACAAAAACTTCAGCTAAGAATAACCAATCTTTGGATTCTATCCAGTTATATAAATCAGTAAAACATGATTAAACTGTAGTTGAAGATGAACTCCTCTTCACTCGAAGTGAAACTTTGGCCAAGAAAATGTGGGCTCACCTCTGAACCTTTTGCCATCATGAACTGACTACTCTATTCACCCCCAAGTAGGAATCCTATCTCTAGTCATATTAATATCATGGTGTAAGGTAAATAAAGGCAAAAAATATTCAAGATGTCTTAGGATCAAGGAGATAACTACTCACAAGTTGAAAATACAAGCATCTCTAATTCAAGAGGTTACTAACCTCAAATCTATTTTCAACAAGTAAAATACACCAAAGAAAAGACATAAGGATCACAAGGATAGGACTCATCAATCATACAACCAATAAGATATATATTATAATCAATCATGAGAGGAATTACTCAACTTACCATCATGTCTAACATGAGAGATCTACCCATTCTTTCATCACAAATAATGTGACCTTTCAAGGCATTAAAAGTCTTGCACAACAATCATTACTATCAAAGTAATTAGAAATAATAGAAGATATAAATATCATGGAGGAGTATCTCAACTCCAAAATACAACACTAGGGGTAAAAAATATATGGGGTGACCCAAACATAACAATAAGAAAATAAGCAAAGAGAAAAAGTAAGCCATATGACCTTACTCCTCTCAAATGTGATAACTCAATCAAGAATCACAAGGACTTAATTTATTCAAACAACAAGATATCCATGTCAATAAGATACCTATCAAATGATCTAGGTCATTCCACGGATCTTTTTTGAAGTTTTTTACCAGTGGAGTCTCTCCCTCTCCAAGTTCTCTTCATTTTATATTATCTTCTTCCTTTATTCCCCAGGTGGCTAAAAATGACAAAATTCCTCCACCATTTTCTCAAATATATTCCTTCCTAAAATATTAATTTTTTCCTCCTTACAACCCAATCATTACATGACATGTGTCTATTCTTTCCTTGGATCAACCAACCACTCTACTCACCAGACTATGCCTTCATAAATGGATTTTTTCTTTGCTATTCCATAATGGAACATAACATCTCTAGTAGAGTCTTATGGTTTCTTATAAGATAACCCCAATGATTCCAATTGGTTCAAGGTGGTATCCCATTAATGGATGGCCTAAAAGATACCACTATATAATCTAGACATTGATCTACTTCATCTCATGCATTAAAGATGACAAGTGCAAATGTGGTTTGACCAGCCCAACAAATATTATAACCATTATGACATGCTAAGTTTTGAAGGAAAGGATAAATGGTATATACATAATTAAATTTGGATCAATGAAGGTTTAAAAAAGATATAGGTCTAAGATAGGATCAAACATGATCCAACGATGCTTGGCATAGTCTTTGTTCCCTTATTTGTAATGACCTATTTATGCACACTTATTTCACCCATGAAATCCACTATACTAATAGCCAAAACTTGTAATTATAGCATACTATACCATTTAATTAAACCTACATAATTAATATCCAAGAAATTCAAAAGGTCATGAAGTGATATTCTTATAACTCTTTAATGCATATATAATTTCAATTTCAACCTAAGGTAATAATTTAAGCATTGCTAAACCAATACTTACCATGTGCATAATCCTCTTAACTTCACATTAAACACCACCAAAGTGTTGTACCCAACATCCCCTTTTATTATTGAATAAATGATGACCCAAGTTTTTTATATTTTGGCCTTATTTGTTAAGCCTCTCTTCTACATGTTCTAAATGGATTCATCTTTAATCTTTACACTTAGAAGAATATTAGAAAAATAAAACATAATATTATGTATTTTATGGACCAAATTTATTAATGCCTTTCAAGAGATTTTTTTGAGTTATGCAGGTTTCCAAAGACTTAGTTTATTCGAATAAATTTATTCAAGTCTTATTCATCGAGCTTTTTGTTTAGGCATTTTGCTATGTACCTAGGGATATGATATATTATTGTATATGGGTTGATGAAGATGCTGACATGTGGCACACATCCTCTTAGTTAGTTATATGGGTAAAATATATTAATATAATAGAGTAACTTGTGGAAATAGTACATTGGGTAAAGGTCATCCTACATTGGGATTAGGAGGTTACCAGATAAATGTATATATATAGGAGATGATTATCATGGTAAAGATATCAAGTAAGCATTGAGACTTCTATTGTAAGAGGATATTGGAGGTTGTCCCCTCAAAGAGACATTGTGGATTTATTCCTTATTAAAGGATTATTATATAGTGTTTCCCTACCTTAAGGGTATTTCTACATATATTGAATATCAAGATCATATCAAGTGGTATCAGAGCTTCCATTTGGGCAATTTGTGTGGAGCGAAACCCTAATATCACTATATCTTCCTAAATATAGGGAATTTTTATTTGAAATTTTTAATGGAGATGTAAGAAGATATAATAGAACCACAGTCAATATTTCAAAAAAAATTGAGTTGTTTTGAGTGAATTGTTGTGATTTTATATTTTTTCGTATATTCAATCTACAAGTCAAAATTTGTGATATTTTTTAACAAAATTTTGACTGTGTTTCTAATATCATAAGAGGAAGATACAGTAAAAATTTGAGAATTTTCAGATCAGTTTTGTATGAGTTATTGATATTTTAGGATTTCATGAACCTTAAATTTTTTGTGGATCATGGAGTTGCAAACATTTTTAGAGGAAGATGATATTGATGCTAGAGAATGGTGGCTCCTTTTAGAGAATCATTTTGAAAAAAAATTGGGCAAAGATGATTACTTCCTTTTTTGTTTGGGCCTACACTATATTGGTTTGATCAATTGATCTATACAAAAAGGTTTTCTTCATGGAAAGAAATGGAACACATCTTTTTATATTGTTGGGCTATAAAACAAAAAGTAGAAAAAGAAGTAGTAGAAGAAGAAGAAGTAGAAAAAGAAGAAGAAGAAGAAGAAATAGAAGAATCAGTAGAAGAAAAAAAAGAAGAAGAAGAATAAGAATCAATAGGAGGAGGAGGAGAAGAAGAAGAAGAAGAAGAAGAAGAAGAAGAAGAAGAAGAAGAAGAAGAAGAAGAATTGGATGATAAAGGTTCAAATTATTTGGCTCCAAAGAAATCTGAGTCAATTTTTCAATTTCATGGATGCATTCAAAAGAAGAAGGTGGTTGTGTCCATAAACCCTACCAACAAGTATAACTTCATTAACATGAATGTGGCCAAGCATCTACATGTTCAAGAAAATAATATCAAGGAGGTTTAAGTAGATGGTAATAGTATTTCACTATTTAAATATTTGAAGCTCATTATGGAAAAATATGTTTTGCATTCAAAATTTTATGCTTTGGATATAGATGATATGGATATAGTTCTTGGATATCCATGGTTAGAGACTTTGGGAACAATGAATATTAATGTTCAAAAAAAGTTCATGAAGTTTTGGTATAGGAAAAAGAATATCACTTTACAAGATATCATAGTGAAAAAGGCACCAATAACAATCCAGGTAGATCATGAGGATGAGATGGAAATAGGTGATGAAGATCATGATGAAGATTCAGATGATATAGATAAAGACACACTACAAATGAGCACTTCATCTACTCAAGAGGAAGATAAGGAAAAGGTGGAAGAGGTAGAAGAAAAGGTGGATAAGGTAAAAGTATTGGAAAAGGTTGAGATATATAGACACCCACATTATCATGAGAGGAAAAAATCATGGAACTAGGTGAGGAAGTATCATAATAATAATCATTTTGTATATATAGGAAATAAAATTTCCAATCATTATGGATATGCATGGAATCCAAAGAAAAAATACTACGACACATGGAATGAATGGGGGAATCATTATGACTATGCATGGAAGAATACCTATTATGGTCATGGTTGGAATTAGAGAAGCATAGTGGAATATGGTACATGGAATAAAAAGAGGAATAATTATGATTGGACACCAAAGCAATATAATTATGATCATGAACAAAATCAAAGGAGCAGAATGGATTTTGGAAACAAGGTTGGAGAGATATCCCCTACCAAGATCACATATGGATGGTTAGATGATCGAGATTGGAGACAAGTGTGCAATGATTTGAAGCACACTCATTATTTGGTTTCTTCCTATGTTTCAGGGATGAAACATGTTAATGAGGGAAGTAATGTTATGTACCTAGGGATATGATATATTATTGTATATGGGTTGATGGAGATGCCGACATGTGGCACACATCCCCTTAGTTAGTTATATGGGTACAATATATTAGGATAAGAGAATAACTTGTGGAAATAGTACCTTGGGTAATGGTTGGCCTACATTGGGATTAGGAGGTTACCCATCCATGGGTTAGATAGATGTATATATATAGCAGATGATTATCATGGTAAAGATATCAAGTAAGCATTGAGCCTTCTATTGTAAGAGGATATTGGAGGTTGTCACCTCAAAGAGACATTGTGGATTTATTCCTTCCTAAAGGAGTATTATATGGTGTTTCCCTACCTTAAGGGTATTTCTACATATATTGAATATCAAGATTATATCACATTTTGTATCAAACATTTTGTTTGATAGATTTTTGGTCTTCAGGTTTTTTATTTAGAATTTGTGTATGAAAGATTTATTTGGCATCTGTTCATTGGGTTTTTCTGGGACTTGGTTTTATTTTGAGGAATTATATTTAGGATTTGGTTTTTAAACATTTGTCTTAGGCCTTCTTCTTGGGAAATTTTGTTCAAAACATTTATTCTGAATAATTTTGATCTTTGAAGTTTTTTTCAGTGGACATTTTGTCTGAATAATTATTCTTAATAGCTTGTCTTTTTTTTTTGAAATTGGTATTCATACATTTTTTTAGAACATTTATTCTGAATAGTTTTTTTCTTTAGGTTTTTTGTATCACACAAATTGTCCAAAATAATCATCATATTTTGTGAATTTGAGATTTTTCTCTTTGGATTTTTTGTTTGGGCATTTTGTAGTGGACATTTTATCTGATGGATTTTTTGGTCTTCAATCTTTCCTTTGGGTTTTGTGTTCATATTTTTTTTTAGATATTTCATAGGATCATACCCAACACAAAACATAAAACCCAAATTCCTAACTAGATTTAAAGCCTACTATACTTAGCCAATAAAGTAAAATACTTCCCATTACTCACCAATACTACCCACTAACTAAATCAATGAGAGATTTGAACTATGCATAAAATAAAAAATAGGTGAACATTGCGAATTTATGATGCACAAAATAGAATTCAATGCTAAAGGCTATATATTCAATGTACAACCATTTGATTAGTCATTTCTTGTAAATAAACTTGAGCTCGACTGCTATCCTATACATGAAAAATCCCTAGTTACCTATGAGATTATTGTAAGCAAACAAGTGACAAAGCAAAGTGAATTATATCCTAGAACATGTAATAAGAATGTAAATAATTTCATGTAATTACCATGTCATATTCATCCAAATCATTTAGGGGAGCACTTCAACCATCACCATTTTCTATCACAGATTCAATAAAATTCATAAAATTAATTTATGATGCCACCATTTTTGACAATAAGTATGCCAACTACTCATAATTATGGGATGTTATCGATTATATAAATGTATTTTCATTATATGAAATTATATCTCCTATAGAATGATTATTCATTATAGACTTTTTCTCACTTAATAGATAAGACTACATTTGAATATGGCCAAGCTTGAGGTGATGCCCTTCATAGACCTCCTATGAGACTTTTTTTTCACTAGGAAAGTTATAAAGGATGACTTTTTACATCACATGGACCACTTAATAGTCATGTCATGCATCTATGGAGATTATTTTTAGAGGTATTTATCATTACCAGTTCTAGATGCATATTTTGACAAACATAGACTAGTTTCATGGAACCAAGACAATTCAATGGAAAAAATGTTGAATTAATGTATTTTCCATAAGGAAACCATGACATATAAAGTTAAAATCCCACCCATATCAAAAAATTTAGGATGGGAGTGTGGATTCAGATGTAACTGCTTAACAAGCTCTATAACATGCCCAACATTCATTTCCTCAATTTGTACTAGGTACCATTGTTACATATGATGATGTCTAGGGATGCAACATTTGCTTTGGATGAAATTATGAAATGCCAGCTTAGAGAATAGGTCATACATAATAAAAAGAATCCCAATCTAGTGGGCCACTTATATATGATGTCCTATTTTTTGGATATTATAATTGGTATAATGTTAAAGTCATTGGCAATATTTAGAGCCCAGCCACTGACTGTGTCAAGAATTACATCTATGATTACTTCTAATTTTTTCACACTTATGTTTATACCAAGAACATGGTTAGGATTTATAAGGATTTATATTCTCAATTTTGGCAAGCAATCCATGGGTCTCTAATGCCTAGAGTTAGAGCAAGTATAGTGAAAACACTATCTCGAAGAGCTGAATATTTTTTATATCTTAATTACATGGTGATCATCCAAACACAAAGTTCATCCCCTAAACTCCAAAATTATGTACCTAATAAATTGATAGAGCAATAAATTACTTTCTAGATCTGGTGGAGCATTGAGGAGGACTTGACAAAAAATAATTAGAGTTTATTCTATGGTCACCATATGGTCATTAGCTAGATGTGCTACACACAAATAAAACACTTTGGATACGTGGGTGAAAAAATAAAGAGTTATCACTTACCCACAATACCACATAGGGATTTGGATCCTCATGGTACCATACAAAGACATATTTAGGGCCTTGGTATCCCCTACCAACATGTCCATTATGACTATGACTTTTTATTCATGAATTCACAAAATGATGATGATGTCTCAGAAAGGGAAAGAGTTATCATTTCAAAGGAGGATAATTTAAGGGTGATTCAATAAAAACCTTAAATAATAATAAAATAAATGTATAGTAGATTACCACTCTTTGCATGATGGACACATATAAATTTTTTGAATAGCCAACCCACATAGCACTCTAAGGAATAAGGATATCCTTCATAGGAACCTCCTTTTAAGTTGAGGACTATCAAGAAGGAACCAAGGGAGAGTGAGCCTAATCTTAGGGGTGCATCAATACATCCCATTAATCTTGAGTCCTCTGATGAGGAAGAACAAGGGAAAGAACACCTAGCTACAAGTATAATGCAAACACCTACAACTACTCTTTGTAAGCAATCAAAAATGCATCATGTCTATAAATCAATCCTAACTCAAATATGATAGATCATAACATACACTTAAAATTTGGGATACATTATATAATTAGGAACATGACCAATATGGGGATCCACTAGACTTGATTAGGGGATATTTTACCATAATACACTATGCTAGGGAGGGTTTCAAATCCTCTTATAAAGTACAATAATGTAATAAACCTAAGGAAGTCCTATGTTTTGATATTTTACTAAAATAATAGCAAGTAAATCAGATATAATATAATACTCACCAAATCTTATGGCATAATATGGGGGATGGTAAACAAAATAAACATGTATAGGAAATCTCAATTAAGTTATGCATGAGCAAGACCCTAATATATGAAATAAGAAGAGTAATATTATTCAAAGCCAATACTTATAATACTTATATATAATAATGAGAGGATAAAAGTTAGAGAATACTTACCTGAATGATGAACCTATTAAGACTCAATCTCTCCCTTAGCCAAAATGGCTTTATAAGAGGTTATTGTGGTTTGTAAAGATCACTAAGAAAGGCCAAAGCATCTAAGACCTATCCAAAAGACTAGATTATCCAAGTAGAAACCCTAAAATAAGAATCTTCAAGTATAATGGTAGAAGAGCATATTGTAAATAAGTGTAAGAGAATAATAATTCTTGATTTATTATGTAATAATGATGAAACGATCTTATACATATAGTTGAATTTAACCCTAAGCCATTTTGAAAGTTGAATTTATACATATAGTTGAATTAAGGACAAAAATTCATTAGGTCATGGCCTAGGTTAGTCAAGAGCCAATCTAGACCCTAAATGAATTTTACCCAAAACTATATAGGGCTGACCTAGTCGACCTAGTACAACCAACTATCAAAAGGGGCATAAGGTGAGGGAAAAAAGGATGGAAAGTGGGAAAAGATATGAGTATGAAAATAAAGAGTAATAGATTAGGGTAATGGTTTTATGATCTAGTTAGATTGGTAATAAGTGTAAATAATGGAAAATAATCCTATGAAGCACCAATGGTCTTCCCACCCCTTTCCTGGTGTACCCCTTAGGGCATGAACTTAGAGAGATTGAGTATTGATGGGTTCCTACAAGATGTAAAATGTTAGTATTTGATCAATTTTGAAAATACTATGTGTATACATATGCCCCAGTCAACTATCATCACATGTCACTAATGTACAACATGAGATGGTGATTTAAGAAAGAACATAGTAAGACACAACATTGAGGCTAAAAAAAAGTTGTAATATTTTAAAGAAAAAAATAACTAAAATTAAATGACTAAAATGGAAATAAATGAAAATTAAATGTGATGTGTACCTTGACTTACCTTTATCATTGGATTTTTTTCTACCATGTTTATAGTTTTGATTATGGAGGGTACAAAGACTACTTTTGACAAACCCAAAAATACAAAACTAAAGAGCAAAAAAAACAATCACAAGAAAGTCAAGATAACTAGTGCTATGTAGACAAGACGTATTTGGAGATTTTTAAATATGGGATGATAGGTGATATGTTAATTAACAATTAAAAAATAAGAGAAAATTAGGTAACCAAAAATCCAAGGCTACTAAAGACTAAGAAACTCAAACAAGTAAACCTTAAGTAAGAAAGGTAAAATCACCAAATAAAACCAAGGATACATGTCAAAAAGGATGGTAATTAAACATTAATGAAAAATCAAAATAAATATGGTCAAACAACATTGATGAGTGATAAATAACAATCCTTATCTCATGTAATAATGGAAAATGGTGCATAAAATGGAAAACAAAATTGATGAGTGAGAAGTAACAAGCCAACCTCACTCAATAATGGAAAAAGAACATAAAAATTAGAAACAAACTCAAGTGTCTAAAAAAAGGGTGATACAAAAAATGAAAGATGGTAAAAATAAATAAAAACAAATCTAGGAATGTAAATCTATGGTGTAAAGAAAGTAATCTAGATTTTTTCAAGCATGTTGTTTTGCTCTAAGGATAGATAAAACAAAAACAAAGTAGTGTAGCATGTTTTTAAGATGTGAAGAGGATGGAAGTAGAGAATAAGGGAAAATATATCTAAAATAATAATTTTCCTATCAAGGGGGGAAATAAAATGGGTGGAGGGTGAATGAAGGAAAAACACAGGTATAGGAACTCTTTATCAAATTCAAGACACTCGAATTAGGTTTGTCAAAATAAAAGGACTATCAACCTTAAGGAATCTAAAGAACTTATCTTAGCCACACATGTATTAGGTCAATAAATGAAGTATGTATATCATCCCATGAAGGCTATATGAATGAAAATTAAAATATACCTACCTTCCCACAATGTGTTACCCATTCCTAAGGACACCTTATAGAGCCATATATCTACTATAGGGATTGGTTACTTACAAGATAAAGTAGGTAGTACCATAGAGTTTGTTAAATTATACTATTCTAATCTAATACTCTGACACACCCCAATGGACCTTAGATCTATGTGAGGCCAATTGTGGAGTTTGATGTTTGATTGGAGATAGGAGATGTGATTTTAATCACATCTTTTCATGTGATTTTGAGTTTTTTATGTTTTATTTTGTATATAATTTCCTTTTGTTTCAAATGAGTTGGTTTTTAACTTTATTGATAGATTTTTCTATTGCTCCTCCATATGGATTTGGAAAACCAAACATGGGTGATAAATACGACTTTCATTTGAGTACATAGGACTTGGTTACTAAGAGAGAGAACTTCAAAGAGCATGGTGTCTAAGAACCTCATAAATATAGGTGAGAAAAAGAGCTATCTTGATTTTGACCTTGTTTTATCCAATGCAGAGCGAAACGAAAGGAAATCAAGAGAAGTGACACATGGAACAATTTGAATTAATTTAAATTGCAAAAAATGTGATAAAGGGTGAAGAAAGGGATACAATAATAGTAAAATATTATTTCCTTATCATAAGAATGAGGTAAATGGATTAAAACATAATAATATAGATTATTATGCAAATTTTATCTATCGAAAGAAAACAAAGCTAAAGCTGAGAACAAGGATCAATAACATATTATAGAAAAGGAATGGAAAAGATGGCAGTTTTATGAGGAGGACTAGTTCTTATCTACATTTTAAAAATATAACTCATGAGAAATAATGGGAAACCAAAAGACCAAAAAGGAAGGACTCAGGGTTTGTGAAAAAGGAAGAATTTCTATAGAGGGATATACCCATGTAAGTAGCCAACAAAAAGTGTTACATAGATGTAGGGAAAAATCATGAAAAGAAGGAAATGTTTAGGCAAATTACTTCTTAAGGAATTAGCATTGGTGGGATCTTTGAAAACATGACATTTATTAGTTTGAAGGTGGTAGGTACTTAGACCAAGAATATCTTTAACTAAGTAGGGCTCTAAAAAATTTTGAGCATATTTACCTTCATCATCATGAATGTAATATAATTTAAGGACAAGATCACCAACATTAAATATGTATATCTTAACACATTTATTATGCTATTTGGCAATACGTGCCTTATATTGGAGATTATGTTGTAAAATAAAAAGATAGTGTTCATCAAGGAGATTAAGGGAATGAAGGTGAGCTTCACATAATTATTCATTGGGAATGATACCATGAAGAGATATGTGGAGAGAGGGTATCTCAACTTATAATGGAAAGACTGACTTAGAACCATAAACTAGAGGGAATGGTGTTGCCATAGTGGCAATATGTATGCTATTCTGATAGGCCTAAAGAGCAAGGTAAAGATAAAGGTGCCCATCTATGTGGGCTTAAAAAATTATATTTTGGAGAATTTTTTTGAGGAATTTTTTAGTGGCCTCATCTTGGCCATTGTATTTTGAATGATAAGGCATGGAAAATTTGTGATTGATCTTGAATTTAACACAGAGTTGTTTGACATCTTTGTTTTTAAAATTACCACTATTGTCTGAAAAGACAGTATGGGGAATACCAAAGTGGATAATGATTTGATTAAGAATGAATTTGGTGATGGTGTAATGAGTTAAATTAACAAGGGGCATGGCTTCAACCCATTTGGTAAAATATTTGCTAGCTGTGATGATAAAAACATGCCCATATTAAGAGAGAGGTAATTTATCAATGAGATCTAATCCCCACATGGAGAATGTCCAAGGAGATTTGAAATTTTGAATATTGACTGGAGGTGAATGAATTATATAATTATGAAGCTGGAAAAGAGTACACTTTTTATCAAATTCAATTTCATCTTTTTCAAGAGTAGGCTAAAATTAAATCATATGTAGGCATCTGTGGGTTGTAGCATGTCCACTATAGTGGCCACCATAAATTCCCACATGTGCTTATTTGAGAAGCAGAGAAACCTCATATTGAATAACACAATAGAGAAAGGTACCTTCAGTGTTTTGATAACTAAAGATGTATATTGAAATGCATACTTTAAATATTATTTATCAATGCATGTTTTTTTGTGAGAATTTAAGTTAAGAGGATATGTTTGGTGTTCCAAAAAATAAATGATGTCTTTATACCATGGGCTTTATCAAATGGTGATAGCCTCAATGTGGTAGCTAAGTAAATATGGTGCTTGAGTAGAGGATGGATATTTTTTAATCTATATAAGAAAAGTAGGGTTGGAAAGATCTTTGTGTGGATGAAAGAAAGAAGTTGAAAAATCCAAGGAATCAATAATAGAATTTTCATCTCGAGGGATAGGCTCAATAGTGAAAGTAATGAAGTCCTTAGAGAAAGTGGTTGTGATTTGATGATAGGTAATGAGATTTTTTATTTTACATTGATAATCACCATTAACTTAGTGGTAAATAACTTGAGAATCATCTAAAGCATGTAGGTATTGGATGTCTAAATCAAGATCAGTACTCATGCCTAAGATTAGAGCTTCGTATTTAGCCATATTGTTGGTGACATAAAATGTGAAGTAAAGTTATAAAGGTATGATTTTTCCAAGAGTAATTGTGATAATTTAAGCTACCCCAAATCTTTGAAGTCATTTAGCACCATCAAAGTGAAGGGTTCAAGTATCATCATGTAAGTTGACATTAATTTTAGGAATCTCTTCGATAAGTATTTTTGGTTTAGTAGTATCAAAAGGAAGAGTGGAATTATCAAGATTAATTTCCTCAATGATCAGAGGTACAGTTATGAAAGTAATATTTGAGATAATATCCTTATTAAGCCCTTTAATATAGAGAATATTTTCATCAAAAATACTATCTTGAAGGTGATTAGTAGCTGGCATGGGAGCTATAACAAGTTGATTAGCTATGACTTATAATTTGATAGCTTTTTGACTTAGAATTTGGAGATAAAATTACATAAGGACCATCTGTTTGCCAATTATATCTCTAGAATAAAGGCTTTGGATAAAAAATGACATAGAGGGTTAGAATGACTGATGACATAAGTGGTCTAGTATAGCATGTAGTGTCAAGATTTTAAGCTGTAAAATAGATCATGAGGTAATCAAGTTCAAATTTGGTATAAAATTTGTCATAATAAATGAGGCGATGGATAATGTAATAAATGGAATACTCTCTTCTAGTATAATCTTTTTAGGTAAGTATGGCCCCAAATAATATAGGTGTGGAAGAAGTATATAGGATTAAGGGTCGATCATTAGAAGGAGGATAAAGTGTAGGTGGGTGAAGCAATGAATCTTTCATGTTATCAAATGATTTTTGACAAGGGTTTGTCCATTCTAAAGCATTAACTTTCCTAAGAAAATAATTGATGGATTGGATGTGATAAGCCATTCTGGGGACAAATCATCTAATTTCCCCAAGATTGCATTAGTAAATATGAATGTCAATAATAGAATGAGGAATGGGCATGTTGATGATATCAATAATCTTAGAAAGGTTATCATCGATACCATGGAGAGACTAGGAATCCTAACAATTTTATAAATGTGACACCAAAGACACATTTGTAAGTATTTAATTTAACTTAGTATTTAATAATGCAATCAAAGATAAAAGTAATATATAAGAGATGAGTTTTATAACTTTTAGATTTAGTAATGAGATAATACACATAGGTTTCAACAATTTTTTGGATAATATCATGAAAGATATGAGTCATTACTTGTTGGTAAGTGACTCTGACATTTTTGAGGCTGAAGGACATTTTAATGTAGCAATAAGTGCACCATTCCATGGTGAAAGTTGTCTTATGTTGGTACTTGTAGTAATGTAAATCTAATTGTGGCTTGAGAATCCATCCATAAGAGATAAAATTTTATAACAAGTTGTGGAATCCATTATGGCATCTATCAAAGGTAAAGGAATGGTGTCCTTGGGACAAGCAAGGTTAAGATTATGAAAATAAATACAAATGTGAATGACCATAGTGACCATTTTATAAATGGGAACAATGTTATAAACCCATTTGGAATAGTCCACTAGTTTGATAAATTTAACATTGAGTAATTTGATGATTTCCTTATGACATAAAGTAGAAACCTCAAGTGGAAATTTACTTTGTTTTTGATGTATAGGCTTCACATCAGTATAATTAATGATGTTATACACCACAATGATAGGATCAATATCAAGCATGTCCTCATAGGACTAAGAGAATATCTCATGATATTTATCTAAAAATAATCTAATATTTTCATACTCGATAGGCGAGAGTTTGTGAGAAACTATAATTGGTTGAAGATAGGATGGAGTAACATATTCAATGCAATTCATTTATTTGATAAGCTTAGTATTACAATCTTGGAAATGGTATGGTACATTAGGTATAGAATAAATTGGATTAGATTTGGGATAAATATTAGTAATGAAGTTGCTAAAACAAGGGTTTTTGGTTTTTAATTCCCAAGTTTATGATGTTGTTAAGGAAGTTGAGTTTCTTGGGCATGGAGTATTTCAAGAATAGCTTCATCACTAGGCAAGGTGGGAAAAGGACCATAATATTCAATGTCTACTTTGAGAACTAGAATTTTATTAAAATAGTGATCATACTTAGAATGTAACTAATAGATAATGATTGCCTTGGCATCTAGTGTAATCTCAGGAGTAGGAGAGGTAGATGGATTAAAAGGGATTGAAGTGTCATTGGTTTTAGTGATATGGGAAGGATTATATAATTTGATTAGATCTATAGGTGGTAAAGGAGATGTGGGAATTTTTAGAGGTTTGGAAGGTTTACTTTTCTCTACAACCCAAAGAGTATTAATAAGTGGAGAATTTTTTGGAGACATTTTACCTTCAGGATCTAAGTCATAATCTATAGAAATGGTATGATCATCTTTATTAAATCATGTATTTGGGTTAAGGTTTTCTAATAATGTTAGACATCCAAGTCTCAAAACTGAGGTTGGGCCATTATGTAATTATCATCATATGTTAGAGAGATTATACATGCTTGAGAGTCAAGGGGAGTTTCAAAAGGTGAAATCCCAATATTACTAATTTTACATGGAGACATGATGAGAGGATCTTGAAATATTTTGGCCACTCTAAAATCATTACAAATGAATGCATTTTAGGTAAAGAAGGATCTTAAGAATTGCATGGAGGGTAAAATCAATGATCTCATCAAGAAAAGGAATAATATGATCTTGGGGTAATAAATAATAACGAAGCCATTAAAAAATGTAGGGAGGAAACTTGGTAGTATTTTAAGTATGTTGTAAATCATTAGGTTCATCATCATCTAAGTCAGCAAGAGTGACTTGTAAATTAGGATTAGTGTTGATGAACTTGGGTAAACGAGAACTATTGATCTTAGGAATGGTAGGAATATGATACTGAGATTTGGGATTAGGGAGGTGAATACTTCATGGGTTGGGATCAACCTCATACTTATATCATTTGCCATTCTATAAGAATTTAATGCATTGTCTACCAAAACAAAAAATGGACCTAATTCTATGAGTCCATGGGTGACCAAGGAGTATATAATAAGATAATGGTAAATCAAGGACCATAAGCTTAGTTTGAATGATCTTAGGTCTAATTGTTAATGGAATCCAAAAACAACCAAGTGGCTTTTGATTAGTCTTATCAAAACCATGACAGGTAAGATGGGTTTGATTGAGATGATCCTTTTTATAACCAAGTTGTAGGTTAATCCATAAATATGTCACATTAATACCATATCCTTCATCAACTATAAATTTATGAATAAAGGTAGTATTAATGGCTATTTTAATAAAAAGTGGTGGATCATGAACATGAAAAAGAATTTCATCATTGATCATGTCCTCTTCAGGAAATTCAAAATAAAGATTAGAAGAAAGACACATGGTTTCAATGGTATGTATGTTGTTAGGTTGAGTTTTGATATGTTGTCCCCAAAAAGTGTCACTCATTTTTGGGACACCATATGAAATATTTTGGCCCTGCAAGACCAAAATTGTCTCTTCCCTTTTCAAAAATTGTTGTGAGCCTTCAAATTCTCCATTCTTCAAGCTTTTTAGTGAATCTACAGACTCTGTAGGCTTGAATATATAGACTCTATAGGCTCATTTCTACACACTTCACAGTAAGAAATCTACAAACTCCCCTAGATATATGAACTTGAATCTACGGACTCTATAGGTTAGTTTCTACAGACTCTGTAGGAAAGAAATAGGTTATGCGGCTTTAGCAGGTAAAATCTTTCAAAGAAAAAATATCTCAAAACTTAAACAATTTCAAGGTTGGTTCAATGACTTGGTTCAATCAAAAATGTCCATCAGCAAGCTTCTAAGTAAGGATTGAACCATTGAACCATTAAACCGTTGAACCTTAAACCATTTTGGTTCAATGGGTTCAAAGGTTAAACATCATCAGAAAAAATTAAGCACATTTTTCAAGGTTCAAGGTTTAATGTGTGGTTGGTTCAAGCAGACAAAGGACTTAGCCAAATAAAGGGATTGAACCGGTTAAACCATTAAACTGTTGAACCAAAGTTGGTTCAATCGGTTAGTTAAATTGGGAAGTTCAAAGTGGTCTTCCAAGAGCTTGAAGGACAAGTACCCTTGTGGAGGGCACTTAAGTACCAAATCAACCCTTGCAACTTTTTTGAAAGGAAACCTTGGAGATCAGATATCCCTTGCGAAGGGTAGGCAGGGAGCAGGTGGACCATTTCTAAGACCAAGTGAAGAGCAGTGAATTCTTTCAGAAAAGTTCCCATAGAAAAGTAAATAAGGCACAAGTCCTTCAGACATTTTATCTAAAGAAATTCACCTGGGGAGAATCCCATGGAAAGCACCAAGTGGCAACAATGGAAAGTTTGTAATTTGTTTCTAAGAAGATATAGAAGTTACCACATGTCCTTGGTAAAGCTCGATAGAGCACAGTAAGTGTCAATATCTGTAGTCTCTCCCTTTTGTTTCATAAGGACTATGGTGGGCCCCAAGTGAGTTGTTAAGGTTAAGTAGAGTGTGACAAGTGTCATCATCTGCATGAATCTAAAATGAGTCCCAAATGTTTCTACAATGTTTCTAAGAGCATGGTGGAAGCTGCCACGTGTCATCTTCAGCAGGACTCTCAAAAGCAAAAAATGCCATGTGTCACTTGCTGAGATCAATAAAAAGTGGCCAAATCAAGTGGGAAAGACACAAAGGAATTGGTTTGAGCATGGGCTTAAATTCATTCAAAGGCCAAAACACCAAAGGGAAGAACATAAAGAACCAACAAAGCTGAGGATATAGCCTTGAGAGCTCAAATGCCAGGAAAAGACAAAAATTGAAAGGGAAAAGATAGCCTGAGGGCCCAAATTATAGCAAGTAGAGACAAATAGGGAAATATATATTGTAATTATTTTAGTAGATGGAACAGTATGCAAAGATAGATATTTGGGCCTATAAACCTTGAAAGCATAGCATGTTTGTCTCCCTTGGAGTAAAGGCAAAATGGATAGCTGCATAGATAGCAGGTGATAGAATGAGTGACTCAAGCTCAAGAGAAGACATTCAAGATGAATCAACATGCCACAGTTAAGGCAGCCACCCTATTCTAGCATGGCCCTCCCTGACAGAACCAAAAATGCATTTAAGGCATTAATGCACAACATGGGCTGCTCCATGGGACAAAGTGCCAAGCCTTCCTTGGCCTCTATATATTGTAATCTCATGATTTGTTTTAAGGGAGATCTCATTACCAAAAGCAAAAATCTGCCCAAATTGAAAGGCATCACTGAGACTTTGATCTCAGATTATTTATCATATTTCTTTTCTTGAATCAGAAAGCAAGTTACTTTTAGACTTTGTGTTGTTATAGCTTGTATCATTCTAGGAGATTGTTCTTATGCCTATTTCCTAAATGTATTCTTGTTAATGTAATTTAACAAGTAGAGCTAGTGGAAGTGATAAGGAAGGTGTCCTGAAACCAATTACTTTTAGACTTTATGCTGACATAATTGTTTTTAGTGTGTGTTTTTAGTTTCTTTCTGTGTAAATGACCTTGGGATGACTTTGTGCCCCCATTGTTCTTCGTGTTTCACTCTTGGGTAGTTAAGGTGGAGACTTTGTGTTACATCTTAGATTGTTGGTTACTCTATACTCTATTACCAGTTACATATCCTACCTAAAAGAAATCTTGTTGTTTCTTGCAAGAACACTTTTGATAGAAGAGAAGTGCCTTCAGTGTTTTCACCAAGATTTTCTCCTCTATTTGTTAAAATCATCTCTAAAAAAAGAGAGATGGATGGCTTATCCTACCCCTTAGAGTTATTTTTAGCTTATTTATATAATATATAGCACCTTTATATTTATAGGGAACCTCCCCTTGATGAGAGGAGAGATTTGTCCACCTCTGATGTAGTAAACCTACACATTGGGCTGACCAATCTCCCTATGCTATGGTTGAAGAGACCTATTTTGGTCAATAGTTAGCTAGTTGACAAAATATTCACCCAACAATTTTTGGCAACTCTGCTGGGGATGGACTTGCAGTCTGAAACCTCAAGTTTTAGATTGAAGCAGTCCCTAACCTTATCCATTATAGACTCTGGTGACTCTATTTTGTGTCTTATCAACTATCATTATAACCTTACCATCTTCCTCCACCCCAATGGCAACTGGGGAAGCACACATAGTTTTAAGCCTCAAGTTTCAAATTGAAACAATCCATATCCTTCTCCATTACGAAGAAAAGCATCCATTTCTACTATTAGCAGAGCTTTGTCAATACATACTCCACCCAAATTTGTTATCCCACTTTTTCATAATTAAATCATGGTAGTTTGAGGCCCCTAGGGTAACTATTTTAGTCCACTAAATTTGACTCCACCCCTACATGAACTTCCACATAGCTCAAGAAAGAACTTTCCAAAATTCTTTGGTGATGAGAGAGTTCACCCTGATGAACACATTTCAGCCTTCAGCATAGCCTGCAGTGTGATAGTGGTGTAATTTGAAGACATGGTAGTCAAGATTTTTGTGTAACTGCTACAAGGTGCCACTATAGACTAGTTCTACCATCTGCAAGCTAGATCAGTGACTGATTGGGACACACTTAAAGCCAAGTTTGAATCTAGGTTCAAGCCTGCAGAAGATGCACATGCTTTGTTGGCCTAGCTTACATAGATGAAGAAGGAACCTCATGAACCCATGAGGATTTTCATAGCAAAGTTTGACAAGCTAAGGAATCAAATTCCTATCATTGCTCAGCCCACACTTGAAAACCTCAAATGCTTCTTCATCAACTCACAACTGCCCAATGTGAGTTTTTTATTGAAACATGCTGGCCACATAAACATTGAGGATGCTCAAGATTTGGCTACTAAGGTATAAAACTACCTTATCTTGGCATGAAAGATAAGGAGATATCCAAATAGAGGTAAACCCTCTTCATCTTTTGAATAATCACCCATAGCCACCACTGATCAAATGGTACAAAAGCTGGCAAATGAATTGCTAGACTTGAATAGGTAAATGACACAAGGTATGTCTTTTGCTCCTTCATATAGAGATGTACCAAAGAGGACATTCCCTAATCATTCATATCAAGGCAATGCTACCAAAAATCAAGGGTAGCCAAATCATCTTCCTCCCCCACAGAGGAACCTCACCCTTAAAGTGCCCCCAACCAACTCAGTAGTTGGATATCTAGAAATAGAACATGATTTCTCTTTCCAACCTAAGTTTGAGCAAGAAAATGATGCTGGTCTCTTCATGGAAGATCAATAAGAATTAGCTAATGACTCCCACATCAGTTTCCTGAATTATTAGGATGAACCCAAAAGTGAAGGCAATGTAGCTGAGGGATCATATGTTGTGTTCACCCAGTCTAAAAACCAGTCAGCCCAGCAAGTTGACAAAGAAAAGATAGAGGAGCGACCCCAACCAATAATTTCAATTGCTAATTAGGGAACCTCTCTTCTTTTCTAGTTAAAGGACCTAGTGATTGCAAGAAAGGTAAGTGCCTCAAATATCCCTATGCCTTCTACTTAAAATTTGCAGGCTAGTCCTCCCCTCCCAAAAACCAAAAGGATGAACTCCCATCCTCTCTTCCTAGTCTATTTCAGTCATTCGACATAATTGATCATGTCAAGAAATCCAAAATTCAAATGACTAAATTTGAATTCTTGCAAGCCAATTCTGAGCAGTTGGACATTGGTGGAGAACTAAGTATGGACCTGTCTAAGGCAAGGATCCCTGTCAAGGGCGTAATGAAGAGACTACTCCTTGAAAAGGAGGAAAAATATATGGTCACCCAAATGTCAGCCCCTACAACTCAAATTCTATTTGAGTCTTTAGGGGTAATTATTTCTTGACCACAAAGGATTTTCATGTTTTTGTAGATGAAAGTCCTATAGCTGGCAATCTAGGAATTGATCCAAACAAGACATTAGAAGAATTGGTAGGGCATAGTATAAATGAAGAAGTATCTTTTATCTCTAATGAAGAGAAAGTTGATAGAAGATCAGCTTCTGATGATGCTTGGATCCTAGAATCTAATGGCCGCAATTCTTCTACCAATGCTAGAGCTAGGACTATGTTGATATCTCCTCAAGGAGATATTTTTCCTTCATGCAAGTTGCAATTTAGCAACACCAAAAACATAGCTGAATTTGAATCTCTATTGCTTGGATTGAAGGCTGCTCAAGACTAGGATGCTAAACTCCTTTACACCAAAGGAGATGCTGAGTGGATGGTTTGTCAGGAGTTTGAGGGGGACAATCAAAACATGTGCTAGACTGAACCAAAAAATTAATGAGTTATGGTAGTGTACCATACTACTGCACTCCAAAGTTAGCAAAAAGAGCTCTTCACCAAGAGAGCAAAGATTTACGGTTTTAAAATTGGAGACCACGTCTTGCCATGGCACAAGAAGAGAGAACCAAAAGGAGTGCACAAGAAATGTGATTCCTGGTGGAGAGTTCCATACACCCATCACCAATTCTAGGGATAAAATGGTTTCCTACTAGTTTATCAGGACGGAACACCATTTTCATTATCTCATAATGGGCAGCATCTAAATCACTTCAATTCTTGAAGTATTAGATAATTTCACCTGTACATATGTATATTTGTATAGTAATTTGTTTCTATTTTGTGCTTTTCATTTTCATTTTTTGGATCCTTTTTTTGGGTAACATGACTCCATAGCCCAATGGCATACTTAAAGGCACTAGAGATTCTAGTTTCTACTCCCCTCAGCTATTTCAAGTTTTTAACTAAAGGAAGCTCCCCAACTAGAGCTAGTTATTGTCCCCAAAAAATGTCACTCATTTTTGGGACAACATATGAACTATTTTGGCCCTACAAGACTAAAATTGTCTCTTCCCTTCTTAAAAATTGTTATGAGCCTTCAAATTCTCCATTCTTTAAGATTTTTAGTGAATCTATGAACTCTGCAAGCTTGAATCTATGGACTCTGTAGGCTCATTTTTATGGACTTCACTGTAATAAATGTACACACTCCCCCAAATCTATGAACTTGAATCTACGAACTTTGCAGGTTAGTTTCTATGGACTCTACAAGAAAGAAATAGGTTCAACAGCTTTAACAGGTAAATTCTCAAAGAAATAAGCTCTCAACACTTAGATGATTTCAAGGTTGGTTCAATCAAAAATGTCCATCGACAAGCTTCTAAGCAAGGATTGAACCATTGAACCATTGAACCATTGAACCTTGAACCATTTTGGTTCAACAAGTTTAATGGGTTCAAAGGTTCAACATCATCAACAAAAGTTAAGTGCATTTATCAAGGTTCAAGGCTCAACACATGGTTGGTTCAAGTGAACAAAGGACTTAGCCAAATAAAAGGATTGAATTGATTGAACCATTGAACCATTGAACCAAAGTTGGTTCAATCAGTCAATTCAATTGGGAAGTTTAAAGGGGTCCTCCAAGAGCTCGAAGGACAAGTACACTTGTAGAGGGAACTTAGCTGCCAAATTGACCCTTGCAAATTTTCTAAAAGGCAACCTTGGAGATCAGACAACCCTTGCAGAGGGTAGGTAGGGAGCAAGTGGACTGTTTCTAAGACTAGGTGAAGAGCAGGGAATTCTTTCAGAAAAGTTCCTGCAAAAAAGTAAACAAGGCACAAGTCCTTCAAACAAAATGTCTGAAGGAATTCCTTCAGACATTTTATCTAAATAAATTCACTTGAGGAGAATCCCATGGAAATCACCAAGTGCCAATAGCAAAAAGTTTGTAATTTGTTTTTAAGAAGCTATGGAAGTTACCACGTGTCCTCGGTAAAGCTCGGTGGAACATGTCAAGTGTCAATATCTGCAGTCTCTCCCTTTTGTTCCATAAGGACTATGGTGGGCCTCGAGTGAGTTTCTAAGGTTAAGTAGAGCAAGACAAGTGTCATCATTCGCATGAATCCAAAATGAGTCTTGAATGTTTTTACAGTGTTTTTAAGAGCATGGTAGAAGCTACCACGTGTCATCTTCAGCAAGATTCTCAAAAGTGGAACATGTTGCATGTCACTTGTTGAGATTAGTGGAAAGTAGCCAAAGCAAGTGGGAAAGACATGAAGGAATTGGTTTGAGCATGGGCTTGAATTCATTCAAAGGCCAAAACACAAAAGGGAAGAATGTAAAGAGCTAGCAAAGCTAAGGATATAGCCCTGAGAGCTCAAATGCTAGGAAAAGACAAAACTTGAAAGGGAAAAGATAGCTCGAGGGCCCAAATCATATCAAGAAGAGATAACGAGGGAAATATCTATAGTGATTATTTTAGTAGCTATAACAATGCGCAAAGATAGATATTTGGGCTTGTAAACATTGAAAGTGCAGCCTATTTGTCTCCCTTGGAGTAAAGGCAAAATGGACAACTGCACGGATAGTAGGTGATATAATGAGTGACTCAAGCTTAGGAGAAGACATTCAAGATGAATCAACATGCCATAGTTAAGGCAACCACCTTGTTTTAGCATGGCCCTCCTTGATAGAACCAAAAATGTAATAAAGGCATTAATGCACAGCATGGGCTACTCCTTGGAACAAAGTGCCAAGCCTTCTTTGGCCTCTATATATTTTAATCTCTTTGTTTTTTTAAGGGAAAACTTCCCATTACTAGAAGTAAAACTCTGCCCAAATTAAAAGGCATCATTGAGACTTTGAGCTCAGATTGTTTATCATATTTCTTTGTTTGAATCAAGTTACTTTTAGAATTTATGTTGTTATAGCTTGTATCATTTTAGGAGATTATTCTTATGTCTATTTCCTAAATGTATTCTTGTTTATGAAATTTAATAAGAAGAGCTAGTAGAAGTGATAAGGAAGGTGTCCTGAAACTAGTTACTTTCAGACTTTGTGTTGACATAATTGTTTTCAGTGTGTGTTTTTAATTTCTTTCTATGTAAAGGACCTTGGGATGACTTTGTGCCCCCATTGTTCTTCGTGTTTCACTCTTGGGTAGTCAAGGTGGAGACTTTGTGCTACATATTAGATTGCTGGTTACTCTATACACTATTACCAGTTACGTAACCTACTTGAGAGAACTCCTGCTATTTCCTGCAAGAACACTTTTGAAAGAAGAAAAGTGCCTTTAGTGTTTTCACCAAGATTTTCTCCTCTATTTGTTAACATCATCTTTGAAAAAAGAGAGATGGATGGCTTATCCTACCCCTGAGAGTTATTTTCAGCTTATTTATATAGTATATAACACCTTTATATTTATAGGGAACCTCCCCTTGATGAGAGGAGAGATTTGTCCACCTCTGATGTAGTAAACCTGCATAATGGGCCGACCAATCTCCCTATGATGTGGTTGAAGAGACCTATTTTGCTCACCAGTTAGCTAGTTGATAAAATATTCACCCAACACGATAAAAGGTGGTTCTTTATCGATAGAGGATGTATCTTCAATTTCCTATTATTATTGAATAAGGAACTTGTGATGATAGGGGAAGTACAAACCAACTCCATGAGTAGAATATTACAAGGCATAGAGTTAAGTTCTTCAAGAAAGTTCCAAGGAGATTTAAAAGAAGAACTAGCATGAGGTTTAGGAGGTAAAGTATATTTAAAAGGAATAGACATGGTTGGAGGTTCATAAAGAGGAAGTGGTTCTTCATGTGCTTATAGAGTTAGATTGGTGGTTATAGTATCCTTGAGAAGTTGTTCTTCTAAGGATGGATTCTTAGGTTTAGTAACAAGATATTTGTGATTTGGATTATGATGATAGTTGACCTTGGTAGTGTTAACATATTGGGAATTGTTATAATATTGACCATAATAATAATTAATGGAACAAAAATCCTTGGTATTTAGTTTACTATTTAAAAAAGTTTTTTGGTTATTTGAGATAGAAGCTTTAAAAACTTATCATTTTTAAGAAGTGGTAGAGTACTCTTGATGACGAAGGTTGATCATGGCTTCATGTTTAAATGAATCCCCAAGAATATATGATACAAACAAATTAGTGAGACCTCTATAAGATTCATGGGAGTGACCAATGTTAGCATATAATCAACATAATTTATTAGGGTCATACCATTTAGTAGAATTGTTAGGATAAGTGAAAGGTTTAAAGGATGGTAAAAATTGTTTCATTTACAACACAAAAAGTTGTGTATGAGAAGATGAAGGGATGTCAAGTTTGGTAATTCATGGTTTGGTTTGTGTATTATTACTAGTGATATCATTGGTAGATTTTTGAAAAAATACTTTTAAAATTTTAGGATTAAGTTCGAATTGATTCATTAGGAAGTCTTAACGTTTAGCTTGATCAAGAGCTTTATCAAGTGTTTGGGGATCAAAGGTTTAAACCTTATATTTAAGAGAGGGAGTTAAATTAGTGATATAGAGTTTAAATAAGTTATCATTATTCATGTTATGGTTGGATTTATAGGCTAATGATTTCCATCTTTTGATAAAGTCATGAGCTGATTTAGTGGGAGATTACTTAGCATTGATGAAGTGGTGAAGATAGTTTTTTAGAAGAGCATTGTGTTAAAAATACTTAATTAAAGGATTTACCAAATATTCAAGTTACCAAATGGGATGTCAGGGTAATTGGTTGTACCATTATAATACATCATCAATGAAGTTTTTAACTAAGTTTAGTTGTGGCAAAAGTATTAGTTTGGATCCACTCTTTGTAAAGATTGCCAAAGGATTTAAGAAATGATATGGGGTCTTTAGTCCCATAAAAATTGATAGTTGGAGATTTGTTAAGAATATCAATGGACATAATTAAGAGAGCTAAAGGATCATTTTGAATCATCTTTTTATTAATTATGGGTTGAGGAATAACATTTCTAGAGGCATCTCTAAGAAGTGAAAGAAGGAAATTGGAATTAGCTTGAGGGTGGATATCCAAAGGTTGATTAGGCATATTAATAAAATAATGTTGGATTTACATCATTTGATTGGTGTTATAGTTTTGAATTATGTTCATTTTTTATATAAACTAGGCAAGAAGTTGAGTTGTATAAATAGGTGGGTTGGTGTTGGTAGGAGTACTCCCTAAAGTGGTATTATTAGTGGGATTATTGATTAAACTTGTGTTAATTTCTCCCACATTAGATTCAAGGTTTTTAAGATGATAAGTATCTTAGTAGGTATATAAAGGATCAAACCCATCGATTTCATCTTGAGGTGTGATTTACACCATGTTACAGTTCATGTAAGGAGGGGAAGAGGTGCCCCAAGAGTGATGGTTCTCTTGGGAGGTAAAGAGAGGGAGAAACAAACATCCCATATAGTATCTCAATGGATTCAAGTTATCCAGGAATATTTTGATATGATACTTCATAATTATGTGAGAGAAATAAATAAAATTATAAGAAGGAGAAATATAGAATTGAGTCAGTAGATAGGGAAAGCAAAAAAAGGTACAGAGTCAATTGGGTCGACCTAGTATAGAAAATGAGGTTTTAAAACTATATATAGTTGATAGAGTAAAACTAGTATAGGAAACAAGAGCTAAAAAAGTGTACAGAGTTGATAAAGTTGAATTAGTATAGGAAACAAGAGTGGAAAAATATATAGTCTATAAGAGAATGTGTTAAGAAAAATGAATATGTATTGAAATAGGAAAAAATTTACAATTACTTTTGAAAGTAAGAAATTAAAGTAAACACACAATCAATTGGGTTAATTCAGAAGATCCAATTGAGGCACACAACACAAAACCTTGTACCAATGCTGGGCAATGTAAGTTTTTGAAATACAACATACAATTAAGCAAAGAGAAAGAAATCAACTTGGAAAGTAAAATCTAACTAAGTGGTCATCTGGAATGTTGTTAGATTATTAGAATATGATTTTTAGATGTGATAGGAATTTTCCTATAAGTGAGGAACTAGAAAGTGATCTAAGGATGATTTCAAGATGTTTTGGCTGAAAGGGATCTTTGTTGGCAATGGTACCATCTTCATATTAGGGCCTACCCCTTTACTTCACAAATCACAATGATAAGGGTGTTGAGTGCTTATCTAATATATACCATTAACCACATGTTTATACTTGGATATAAAATCAAGTTGGCTTCCCCCTTGGTGATGAAAAATAAGTAGGTAGGCCTTGGGTAGACAATTATTTAAAATGCATTTTAAGATTTTGTGATTTGGTAGTGTGTTTGTATAAAAGATAAAATAGTGAAACTAAATGGTATATTGAAAAACCACCTACTTAAAGTATGTGATATATTCTAAGCATGCAAGAAATAACAAATGAAACTGTGAGCTAATTATAAGCATATAAGTGTTAATTCTAATTTTGAAATATAGTACAATGTCAATTTAGATGACATTTTATGAATATATTATAGAAAATATTCGATAGTGTCACTTCTATATTTTAAAATCAAGGGTTTGAAAAAGAACTGCATTGACACTATTGACCTAGTTTTCTATACAGAATACCAAATATAGAATTGCATTGATAGGGTTGACCTAGTTGAATGTATAGGGGTGGTTTTAAAGACTACAAACTATGAAAATTAAAATTTTAATGAATAAAATAAATGATAGAGAATGATATAAATGAACATTAGTGGGTTGAAGGATGAAAAGGAAAATGAGATTGTTGTTGAAGTACCCTGATTTATACTTGCAAATTCTACCAACTATATTGATTGGGTCAACCTAGATTTGTAGTTTCCTATTTTTTGAAAACCTATAAAAATTATTATGTCAATATGGTTGACTTATTATGTTTTCTATAAGTCTATAAATTTAAATATTCAATAGGGTCAACATAGTAGCCTAATCTAGATGTCTGAAAGTGTACTATGTCGATTGGGATGACCTAGTAGTCTGATCTAGAAGTTTGAAAGTATATTATGTTAAAAGGGTCAACCTAGTAGCCTATATTTGATAAAAAATTAAAAAAATATAATAGAGTCTTATTGATGTGACTATGTGTTAAACTTGTGCAAGGAAGTTAGAGTTGAATCGACACTGTCAACCTAATATCACAAATATATAAAAATAAAATGATAAAATAATGAAAATGTGAAATAAAACCTACAAGGGTTAGATTAACATTAGGTTAAATATAATATATTTAATTATAAATTCATCATTTATATAAATCAATCCTAACTCGAAGAAGATATATCATACCATACACTTCTGATTAGGGACACATTAGATAATCAAGAACATGACTAATATGGGGATTTGATAGACTTGATTAGGGGATATATTACTATAATACACTATGATATGGAGGGTTATAAATCCTCTAATAAATCATAATAATGAAATAACCCTAAGGTATTCCTATGTTTTGATATTTCACTAAACTAATAATAAGTAAAATAAATATAATCTAGTTCTCACCAAAGATTGTGGCACAATACGGGGGTGAGTAAATAAAACAAACATGTATAGGAGAATCTCAATTAAGATATGTATGAGAAAGAACCTAATACATGGAATAATAATAGTAATATTATTTTAATCTAATACATATGCTACTTCTATCTACTAAAAAGAGGAGCAAAGTTAGAGACTACTTACCTAAATGATGAACCCATTGAGACTCAATCCATCCCTTAGAAAAAGGGGATTCACAAGATGGTGTTGTGGTTTATATGGATTAATATGAAATACCAAAGCATATAATACTTCTACACAAGAATATATTCTCCAAGTAGAAACCTTAAACTAAGACTCCTGAAGTAGAATGGTGGAAGAACAAATTGTAAAGAAGTGCAAGCAAACAATAACTCTTGATTGATTATGTAATAATGATGAAATGATATTATATATATAGGTGTATTTAACCCTAATCCATTCTAAAAATTTTGGTTGATAGGGTAGACTAAGTTGACCTAGTAAAATTAAATACAAAAATTCACTAGGTCATGGGCTAGGTTAGCTAAGAGCTTACCTAGACCCTAAGTGAATTTTACCCAAAACTATTTAGGGTCAACCGATTTGACCTAGTTCAAATAAATATCAAAAGGGGCATAAGGTGAGGAAAAGGATAGAAAGTGGGAAAATATTTAAGGAGTATGCAAATAATGAGTATTAGCTTAGGGGAATGGTTTTAAGAGCTAGTTAGTTGGTAATAAGTGGTAATAAGGGACAATAATCCTATGAAGAACCAATGGTTTGACCACCCCTTTCATGATTCAACCCCTAAGGTGTGCACTTATTTATATTGAGTCTTGATGGGTTTTGTAAGGATGTAAAGCATCAGTATTTCATAAAATTTTAAAATATTATGTGTATACACTCATCAAGTATAATAATATACATCATAAGGGTAGCTAGATATAAAGTTGCTACACTAGCTTAATAAGGCTCCTCCTTATAACCTAAGACCACTATTTTTTACAATAGGAAGCCTAGGACTCCCCCCATAGGCTATTTAATAATCAAGCAATCTCAAATCTTGCATTTAATGCCTCAATAAGTGGAGGAAAAAGAAGAATATCTTGATGAAGAAGAAATATTGGAGATAGATAAGGCTATGATCCACACAAATGATAAAGGGAAAGCACCAACCATGGAGATAACCATAGGTAAAAATGATCTAGATTTGGAGACCACTTCCATACTCTCTTCCTCTATTCCTATTTTTGGTTCTATGCCAATTTCATTTGTGTTGAATACTCCAAAAGTTGAGAATGACTCTTCCACACCTAATTATCCATTAACCTCCTCCTCTCTCTTACATATCACTCTACTCATGAAGGAATATTCCAATGTTGCTCAATATTCAACCAAATTTGATCCATCTTCCACCCTTATGCCATCCACTTCTATCATGGCAACTACTAGTATTCTTTTTGGCATAGCCATAGTTAGATCCTTGAAAAGGAAAAGGGCATCCAAAAGATTGAAATAGCTATGGCCACTCCCCAAATCCATATCTCATCCACATAACTCACTCTACCCATGCCATCCACCACTTCATCCCACACCACTTCATCCTAGGAAACCATTTTCATTAGCTCAAGCAAAGGGAAGAAGGAAAATCAAGTTATCACAATCCATCCACTCCCCTAATATGGAGGTTTGAATTGGTCCAAGATTATTTGTCCTTCCTTACATGACACAATCCTCAAGGTAGTAAAAAATAAACAAACAATTGAGGATCTTGAGGAAAAAGATGTGGTTAAAACCACAAAGGAGATAGAGCCTAACTAACTAATAATTCCTCCATGGGCCATTGATTTAAAAGATAAAACTTATCAAACACCCAGCTTCAAAATAATATAATTCCCATCTAGTATAACTTTGTTTGAAAAACCATCTAGGAGTATTCAAAGGGTAAGAATGAGGAAGTTGGATGATGATGCTAGTAGATAAATAATTTTAGAAAAGAGGCAAGAAGGTTTCTCCTTATCTAAAAGATAGAATAGACAGGTGGGATTAAAATGAAGATTTTAGGTCTTTGGATAAAGTATATAAATATGCCATGGTGGAAATTAATGAAGACATAGAGCTAGAAAGACAAGAACTAGAGGCAAAATTGGAGTAAATAAAATAAAAACAAAAGATAGTGCATATCCCAATAGGTACTGAAGCTAAGGTGAATGAGATAGCATCAAATTTATATAATTATTTAGAGTAATTATAGTTTATTTAGGTTGAATTATCCCCCCATATTACCAATACTCAATAATTATTTAATTTTTTGAATGCAAACAAAAATATGTTAAAACTATTAATTATATTTACACCCAATAAGGCATATAGCCATTTGGATCTAATGACACCATTAGAGGCATCTAATGACCTCAACATGGTGGTCATTGGAATAGAGGATTCTAGGGATTGGTTGATAGCAACTAAGACTTTGGTCCCTAAATACCAGGAGCATGAGGTCCTCATTCTATAAATTTTGAATGACTTAAAATTATCAAAAGTTAAAGATGTTATAACAAAGTTGACCAATAATTTTAACTTTGATCAACTTATTTAGGAGGCTTTAGATAATTTTAATTAAAGTTTAAAAGGACTACCATTATAAGACATTGAATTATAATTAATCTTTGCTAGGAAAAAGGTGACTGAAGTTGAGATCTTCAAAATCAAATAGAGCATGCAAAGCTCCTAGGACAGGTCAGTAAGGTGCATAAACACCTATTTTTAACTTGGACATAATTAGATAGAAAAATTATTTATCACGTAATTTTTGGATCAATATAAAGGCAAAGAATTAGACTTAAGATGCCACTTTGAGTTTTACATCGATAGATATAGTTACAATGCCAACTAAAGTTCATACATCCATAAAAATGTTGAAATAGTTGTAAAAGGCCAAGTTTTGTTTCTTATACACTCTATAGAAATTTAAATTTAATATTTATAGTTTTATTATAACTCTAGAAAATTTCAAAATTTTCATATTCATTTTGTAAACATGCACACATTGCATGATTTTGTAAAGGCTAACTTGAACTATTAAAAACTATAATATTACTTATACATTTTTGAGATCACAGTTAGAACTAAAGTTACAACTATGCCATGTAATGTATTTTGCATGTACTTGGAGGATGAGGTGACCCATTCTCCAATTCTATTTAGACACATATAACCCAAAGTTTTGAAGGGTCAGCAAATTTTCAATATACATGAGTGAAATCAATTTTAGTTATCAGCTCATGTTTTTGTGTATCTTCTTTCCAATATTTATGTGATTAGACCTATTTATTTTGGTTGTATGATTCAATAACTCTTAGTGTAAAAAATCTATGAAGGAGTTATTTCTTGTCTTGATTGATATGCTAGTGTTAGATGTGCAATATCTATTAAAGGATTAGTAAATTACATTGATTATTGATAATTAAGTTGCTTAATTCATATTATTATGTGTGTAGAGGTGATTTCATTCGATATAGTTTTTTGTGTATGTGAAATATATATCTCATATACGTCACTAAGAATGAGACATAATCTCTTGATTAAGAGTGTTCAACAACTAATCTAAAAAGAGTAACCATTAACTAAGGCTTGTGAGTTTCCTATATCAATGTTATCTTAGACTGCTTGACCATGTCTGACTATATTTGTGTAATAGATACTAGTAATCGACATAGGTTTTGAAATCAATTTTCCACTTAGAAACTATCTAGATAGGTGATTCCTAAAGTCATAGAACCTTTATTTTCTACGCTACCCTTCCCTCCTTTTTGATTTTATTTTTAGACCTGACCAATCTAGATTAATAACCATCTAGCCACCAACTCATCTAGATTTTACTTCATTTTTAGATACCACCCCTCTATCTAAAAACCTTGTTAACAACCTACATTCCTTGATTTTTATTCCATCACCTAGTTGTTAAGACTACATACCTTCAAATTGTGGCCTAGAGTGGAGTTCACCTCCATTAAGATCTTCAAATATTAGAGGCTACTTTGTTATGAGACTTGTGTGCATAAAACCCATATGAACATTATCTTTTTGGGACTATAAGTAAATCTTGAACCTTTTTTAAAATATGTTAGTTTCTACATAGAGTTGTACTAGAATCACCCAGGAGAGTGATGAAATCTAGTTCTTAGAATGATCTTATAGTCTCACCCTTGTCAAATCATAGGAGACTTATAGTTATACCAAATGTACCTAATAGACCCAAGACATCTTCCCAAATAAGAATAACTTCCCTTGAAAATCTTCCCATGGCTCAACCACCTTAGTTGGTTAGATCTTGTATTACCATCCCAGTGGATGTGCATGACCTACACAAGAATATTGAAAAGTATATGTCATATTTCTCTCCTTTAAGAGAAAGAACAATAGAGGAACATATCAAATATTTTAAAGCCACTTTAATATTAATGAATGTTATCAATGAGATGTTTCATGCATGATGTTCCCTTTTACACTAATGGATGTTGCTTATGATTAGCATATGAATTTAATGGAAAATTCCATTACTTCTTGGGATGCATGTCAAGCAAATTTTCTTGCACAATTTGGACAGGTCACTATCCCTTTTTTGGTATAATATCACTTCACTAGCATGAAGAGAGAACCTAACAAGCCAATCCACACTTTTAATCTAATATCTAAAAATATGTAGACATGGTTAAGCCCAAGGTATAAAATAGAAGAAACATTAGCATTAAAGATATATAAGAATGATCTAGACCCAATTAACATGGTTTTCCTAAGAAGGGAAGATACTACCACCAACATACTATTGGCATATGAAGAAGCCATCAACATTGATAGGCAATTCAATCCTTAGGTGCCTAGCACACCCAACATCAATAATGAATTCCCAACATTGAATCTAGTCCCACATGTAAAGTAAAACATTGTTGCATTCAATCAAAACCAATTATACATGATGCCTCCTCTAACATAACCAACACAACCAAATTATAGGTCTTTAAACAACCATACACAAGGTAATGGTTACCAATATAATCAAAAATTGTCTACATCTTCTATTGTTGTTCTCTATGGCACTAAATCTACAAAGGTGGAGTTGGATGTTATTCAAAAGATGGTTCAAAAACTAATTAATGATTTACTCAACATGCAAACAAATATGGGAAATGCTAATGGCCCAAGTGGTAATCATAATTCTAGATTCCATAGGAACAATAGACCATTTAATAGGCCTACAAACAACACAAATCAACCTAATAAGATTTTAGTTACCAACATGATAGAGATAACTCTACCTAATTGGTGTAGAATCCATAATACTTCTCATCATGGTGAACTGGATAGTGTTAAATTTTGTACAACATTTGAAATATTTCAAAGAGAAGTAGTATAATAGGACCAGATGCATAATCCACTAGAATCTCACCAAGATTTTGGCCCTTCAATCACTACCATGTTCTTTAAAACTCAAGAGTTTCCATTTCCAAGTGAGGATGACAATGTACCATAAGATAAAAATAATTAAATACATGATTTTCAATAACTCTATAAAGGTAATTAAAATCTAAGGAACATGTAGCCATTCAAAAATTTTGTTCCTCCAAATAACATAACCATTCCACCTAATCCTAAAGCTGACGAAAATTCACCTCCCATAAAAGGGAATGATAAAACTTAGAACAAGGAAGAATAGAGCAAGGGGGATATAACATCATTGAAGGCATGAATAAAATTAAAGCAAATATCACTCTTCATGAATTAGCTCATATCACTAAATAGAATGATTTACTATAGAGATCTATCATAGGGAAGACCCTTATGGAAAGGATAAAAGCATCTATAGATAAGGTGAAGGCTATTGAAATCAATGTCATATATAAAATCAAGCCAAAAGTTCCACCCTTTTTACTAACTATCAGGGCATTTGGTAATAATATTCATAATTATTTAGTTGATTTTGGAGCCTCAAAAACTATTATGCCTAATTTAATATTTCAAAATATTGGTATAACTCCAAGTCCTTTAAAGACAATAGTTTCACAATTAGATAAAATAGTGGTACCAATAGTTGGATAATTTACTAATGTACATATTCAAGTAGCATCTAAACCATGAGTCTAGATGACTATTGACATCCTTGTAGTAGACATACCTGAAGGCTATAGATTTTTGCTAAGTAGGGACTGATCTAAAATGCTCAATGAATATTTTTATAAAGATTTATCTCACATAGTGATACCATAGAAAGGCATTGTAAATAAAATATATATATCGATAAGGAACCAAAGATGAATTATCCTATCATGGAGTATAATGTGAAGAATGAAGAGGAAAACTATGAATCTCATAGCCTTGGCATTTTCACTTTTACTATGCAAAATCAAATTTAATAGCTAGAATTTGAAAGATCCAATCAACCATGGACTTTACACTTTAATGGTATTAGATCCAAATAAGGATCAGGTGTAGTAATTAAACTAATTGATTCATAGGAGAAGAAGTTCTTGGAATCATATAAGTTATAGTTACCTTGTACTAATAATAGGGTTGAATATGAAGCTTTAATTATATGATTAAAATTTTCACTCAAGAAGAATGTAAAGCAAGTGCTAATGTTTAGTGACTCAGAGATGGTAGTTAATCATGTCAAGAACAAATACCATTACAATTTTTATTATTTGAAAAGGTATAAGCATAGAACATGGGATCTGAAAGAGAGGTTTGAATCTTTCAACATAGTAGCAATTCTTAGAGATCAAAATAAATCTACAGACTCACTACCTACTACTGTTGCTAATTTGGACCCTCTCCAACAATCCAAGGTAAAGATATTCTCTATTGAGCTAGTATATTATCTTTATTTTCTTGATTATGTATAAAATTTCCAAGTCTTTGATGATGATCAATAAATCATTCAGTTTCTAACCAATTCAAGGCAATTTAAGGCCTAAATCATTAAAGATAAGGAAGTCAATCATATCTATCATGATGATTCAAACAAGGAAGGTATTCTCTAGCTCAAACACAATCATATCCCAATTGGGTTTGTCTTCTTAGAAAGACCATTTGACATAGATACTCAATCTCAATAGCTAAGGCAACCCAAAGTCAATGAGTCTAACTTCAAAAGGGAGAATTTAGGCAATGAACATAGCCCACGTTATGTTAACATTGGCCTCAGTTGTACCTTATAATAAAGACAATCAGTGAAGGATTTAATCACTCAATACATAGATGGTATTTCTCGGACATATGAAGATTTGAGGGTTTATGACCCAAAGGTCATCACTCATAAAATTCCTTTAAAACTAGACAACAAGTCATTCAGGTAGAGATAAAGACTAGTGAATCCTATCCTAGAGCTTCTCATTCAAAGAGAAGTGGAAAATTTTCTAAGTGTAAGGATAGTCTTCCTGATTGGACATTCTACTTGGATGGCCAATTTGGTCCCAATCAAAAAGAAGAGTAGTGAGATTAGGTTATGTGTTGATTTTAGAAACTTGAACAAAGATTTTGAAAAGGATAATTATCCCCTTCTTTCCTTGGATGAAGTATAATAGACAGTAAGTGACTCTAAAATGATGTCCTTTTTGGATGGATTTTTAGGCTATAATCAAGTACTGGTACAAATAGAGGATAGAATTAATATTTCATTTATTACAAAGTAGGGTAATTATGCATATAAAAGAATGCCTTTTGGCCTAATAAACACTATATCCACCTTTTAATGAGCCATGGATTATGCATTTAAAGGATTAATAGGTAAGTGCATAATAATATATATGGATGATCTTATTATGTTCTCCAAAAATAGGAATAACCATGTATGCCATCTATAGTCAATCTTTGAGAGATGTAGAAGGTTTTGCATCTTGTTGAATCTAAATAAGAGTATATTTAGAGTAATTAAATTAAATCTCTTGGGATACATCATTACCAAAGAATGAATCATCATTGATCTAGATATAATTTAGGTTATTTCAAAGATTGCAACACCAAATAACAAGAAGGAGCTCAAGTCATTCTTTGGGAAGATCAATTTTGTAAGGAAGTTTATCTTAGGATTTATAGAGATTTTTATACCCTTAAATGTAATTCTCAATCAAGATGCTAAAACAAAATGGACAACTGAGGCTTATGTAATAGCTTAATCCATAGTACTAATCAGTCTAGATTTTAAAAAATATTATTATTTTTACTCATTTTATTCAAAATATACAAATGATGCTATCATATCACATAAGAAACATGGCACTAACCATACAATTGCATTTATGAGCATAAATCTGAATGATATAAAACTTAGGTACTCCATGATTAATAAGTAGATATTTGATCTTGTCAAAATAGTGAAGAAATTTAGACACTACATCTTAAGGAATATGACTATTGACATTGTACCTAATCCTGCTACCAAGCTTACCTTATCAAAAAACAAATTACGAGAATTCAAAGGTAAATGGATGGCAAGGATGCAAGAATTTGAGATAAAAATCAAGCCTAATAAGATCATTCAGGGTCAAGGCATCATTTAACTCATGAATAAACCTAATCCATGTATTACTATTAAATATGTATGTGAATCCTAGGTATCTAAAGGGGAGTGGTATACTAACATAATCTAATATCTACTTATAGGTACTTGTTCCCCATAACTCAATAGAGAATGAAGGAGATCTTTGAGGCTCAAAGTTGATCACTACATGATCAAGAAAGGAGTTATATATGGGATGACTTATGAATACATCTATCTTAGATGTGTATCTACTAAATAAGCTCAATAGATTCTAGAAAACTTGCATCAAAAGATAAGAAGTGTTCATCCATATAGAAATACCATAGCCCACAAGATATTAAGAATGGGCTACTACTGGCCAATAGTTTTCAAGGATCCTCATGATCATGTAAGAACATGACATGAATGCCAAACTTTAGATAGGAGGGAAATAGATGCAGTGATGCCCTTGTAGCCTATTATTGAAGGAAGGCCATTTTCATAATGGGGTTTAGATTTCATCAGTGTTATTAACCTAAATTCCTCATTAAGCCATAATTTTGTACTCACTACTATATACTATTGTACTAGATGGACTAAGGTTGTGACCATAAAGAATTCTAGAGCACAAGATGTGATTTGCTTCTTGGAGGAACACATCACAACTAGATTTGGCACTCCCATTTCTCTAGTTTATGATAATAAACCAACATTCATATTAAATTAATTTACTCAATGTAATCATGAAAACCATAACACTTTTAGGTCATATTCTAACCATTACCCCTAGGGAAATAGGTTGGTTGAATTAATGAGTAAGAACTTGATAGATGCAATTAAGAAATCCATTATCGATAAGCCTAGGTAATGGAAATATCTATTGAAGTATTCCATTTGGGTATATCAAACAAGATATAATCAAGCCCTAAAAGCTTCACCCTATCTATTGGTTTATGGATGTAGGATAGTATTCTTAATCATTCTAAAATTAGTGACTTATCAATTCTTATAAGAATACATGGAACTAAATGATAAAGCAGAATCTAGACTACTGGACATAATCGAAATGGAAAACTCAAGGAATGAGGCCTTATAGACATTTAATAAACACTAGGTCATGGTCAAGATTTATTTTAATAAGAGAGAAAAGGTTAAATCATTTTAGATCTTAGATCTGGTGCTACTTTGGGATAAGACCCATGAAAAGAAAGGACAATATGACAAATTTTCCCCACTATAGATTATAACATATCATATTTAAGATGTCTTGGGAAATAATGAATTCTATCTAAAATACCTATAGGGCAATGAACTCACATATCCAGTTAATGTATAATTTTTGAAGCATTACTTCATGGCTATGTTGTTTGAAGGTACCATCAATTGATGAAAAATCATGGTAGATGTAGGATTAGGTTAGTTTCATACTTTTTTAGGGTTAGTTTATTTATTATATCAATTTATTACTTTCCTAATATATTTTCTTGTTTTCCTAGTATAGTTTCTTGATTTCGTATTATAGTTTTAATGCTTTCTAAACTAGGTGAATTTGTTGTTTCCTGTGACAATCTAAATTGTTTTATTCTAATAACACCAAGATAAATTCAAAAAACTAAGCCCCTTATCTTATGATTTAATAGACTAATAATATAAAGGGTAAAATTGTAAAAGGATTCACAACATGGGACCTATTCACAAATTAGGTATATTTCTATGTTTAAAGTCTTCAGGATGTAGGTATGTAATCACAAACCATTATATATTGTCATAATTAAATATTTCTATTAGATATGTGGAAGTTTCTTTCAATTACTTCATATAAATTTAAAAAGTTTTATTATTTCATTAGATTAAGAATACTTATACATTAATACTTGTTGGAAATGATAAATTATTGGTATAGATGTAGGTCAGAAGGGATGTTATAGTAATATTTTTTTTTATAACCATACCAGCTAATAGGGGTTCTAGCTCTCCTCTTTTCATTCAAATAAAATAAAATGAAACTAATAAAAAGAACCAATGAGTTCAAAAGAAAAATCAATAAATCTAAGAGAATATTTAAACAAAATCTAAAGGATCACATGATGAAATAAGGTCAATGTTCCACACATCATAATTAAGAAAATGAAGGGAAGGGAAAATAAGAGAAGGAACCCAAGGTATCTCTATTAAGGATATGGATGCCTAGATAGAAATAGAGAAGTTCTAAAGCTTCCCTTGATTTAATGAGATTTGAGAGAAACTAGAATGAAACCTATATCTTCATCAAGCCTTTGATAAATCTATTATAATAAGGGTTAAATAAACTTTACTAATAGCACACACATGGGCATGGATGAGAAGGCAAGTATGTTGTGTGAATATAATAAGGAATCTCTTTCATATTTCTAATTCTAATAATTTTTTATAGCATAGTTCACATTTGATTTAAGATTACTAACCAAATTTATAGGTTGTTAAATACTAAGAAGTATTCTCCATGTAAGTCACCATATGTTGTACCCAACATCCCTCTTTTATTATTAAATAAATGATGACCCACTTTTATCATATTTTATCCATATTTGTTGAGCCTTTCTTCTACATGTTCTAAATGGATTGATATTTAATCTTTACACTTAGAAGAATACTAGAAGAATCAAACTAGGTATTATGTATTTTATGGATTGAATTTATTAATTCCTTTCAAGAAATTTTTTGGAGCTATGCAAGTTTTCTAAGAATTAGTTTATTCATGTCTTATTCATTGAGGTTTTTATTTGGACATTTTTTATTGAAAATTTTATTCAATATATTTTTGGTCTTTAGGGTTTTTGTTCAGACTATATGTATGAAGACTTATTTGGCATCTTTTCAAGATCTAGTTTTCAAACATTTTTCTTAGGCCTTATTCTCAATAAATTTTATTTTTAACATTTATTCCAAATGGTTTTGGCCTTTGGAGTTTTTTATAGTGGAAATTTTATCCAAATAATTGTTTTGAATAACTTGTCTTTTTTTTGATAAATTGCTCTTTAGTCATTTTATTCAAAATAGTTTTGGTCTTCAAGTTTTTTCATCACATAAATTATTTGAAACAATCATCACCACCTTTTGTGAATTGAATATTTTGCTCTTCAAATTTTTTTTTAGGCATTTTGTATTAGACATTTTATTCAATGATTTTTTTGGTCTTCATTGTCTTTGTTAAGGTTTTGTGTTTGGAATATTTGTTTAGATATTTTATAGGCTCAAACCCAACAAAAACCCCAAAAATCAATTTTTGACTAGACCAAAAGCTTTTTATATTTAGCCAATAAAGCAAAATACTTACCACTACTTGTCAATGTTACCTACCAGCTAAACTAATGAGAGATTTGAATAATGCAAAAAATATAAAATAGGTAAACATTAGGCATTTATGATGCATGAACTATAATTGAATTTTAAATGATATATATGTGATGTAAAACCATTAAAGTAGTCATTTATTGCAAACAAATCTGAGATTTATTTCTATCATATGCCTAAAAAACCCCTAGCTTCCTATGAGATTATTACAAGAAAATAAGTGATAAAGTAGAGAGAATTATATCTTAGAACACGTAAGAATACCAAAAATAATTTCACATAATTACCATGGTATATTCATCCAAATCATTCATGGGAGCACTTCTACCATCACCATTTTCTATCAAGGACTTAAGAAAATTCATGGACACAATTTATGATGCCATCATTTCTGACAATAGGTATGCCAACTACTCTAAATTATGAGATGTTATCAATTCTATCAATTTATTTTCACTAGATGGAAATATCTATCCCATAGAATGATTATTATTTATAGACTTGTTCTCACTTAAGAGATAAGGACTACAATTGACTATGACCAAACCCTAGGTGATGATATGTATTGACCTCCTACGAGACTTATTATTCACTAGGAAGGTTACATAGGATGTTTTTATGCATCACATTAACTAAAAAATGATCGTGCCATGCATTTCTAGGGATGATTTTCAAATATATTTATCATTACTAGTTCTAGATGCATATTTTGACAAACATAGATTGGTTTCATGGAACTGGGATAATTCAATGGAAAAAGCGTTGACTTCATGGCTTCTCCCTAAGGAAACCATGACATAAAAAGGTAAAAATCCCACCCCTATCAACAAATTTAGGATGGGATCATGGATTAGGATGACACTGATTAACAAACTCTATGACATGCCCAACATTTATTTCCTCAATTTAGATTAGGTACCATTGCTACATATGATGATGATCAGTGACACAACATTTGCTTTGGGTGAAATTATAAGATACTAACTAAGATAATAGGTCATACATAATAATAAGTGGCCTATTCTAATGGGTCATTTCTATATGATGTCCTATCTTTTGGATGTTATAATCAACACAGTGTATAAAGTCCTTGGTGAGATTTGGAGCCTGGCCATTGACTATGTCAAGAATTACATCTACAATTACTTCTAATTTTTTCACATTTATGCTTATACAAAGAACATGGTTAGGATTTTTTGATGATGTTTATCCTAAAGTCTAGAAAGCAATCTATGGGTCCCTAATTCCTAGATTTGGAGTAAGTATAGTGAAAACACTATCCAAAAGAGGTGATTATTTTTCATATCTTGATTACACATTGATCATGATCAGTATACACATGGTTCATCCTAAAAGTCTCCCAAAGTATGTTCCTAAAAAATTGGTAGAATAAGAAATTGCTTTCCAGATTTGGTGGACCATTGAGAACTTGACCAAAAATAAGAACTACACATTCTATGGGCACCATATGGTCATTGGCTAGATGTGATACACAAAATAAAGAACTTTGAAGATGTGGGTGGTAAAATAAAGAGTTATCACTTACCCATAGTACCACACAGGGACTAAGATCCTCATGGCATCATATAAAGACACATTCAGGTCCTTGGTATCCCCTACAAACATGTCCATTATGACTATGAATTTTAATTCATGAATGCACAAAATGGTGATGATGTCTTATAAAGGGTAAGAGTTTTCGACATGAAGGAGGATCATTTAAGGGTGATTCAATAGGAACCTTTAATAACAATAAAATAATTTCATGGTAAATTAACACTCTTTATAGGATAGACACCTACATATTTTTAGAATGGTCAACCCATAGAGTAATCAAAGGAACAAGTAGATCCTTCATAGTAACTTAATTTTATGTTAAGAGCTATTAATAAGGAACCAAGGGTGAGTGAGCCTGATCCTAGGGGAGATCTAAGAGATCCCATTAATCTAGAGTCCTCTTATGACGAAGAATAAGGGAAAGAGCACCTATCTACAACTACAATGTAAACACCTACAACTTTTCCTCAAGTATAAGAATATGCATCATCATGGGTAGCCACATAGGAAGCTATTACACTAACTCAAAAAGGCTCCTCTTTACATCCTAAGACCACTATTTTATACAATAATAAACCTAGGACTCACCTTATAGGTAGTCCAATAATTGAGCAATCTCATAGCCTACTTGTAATACCTCAATAAGTGGAGGAGGAAGAAGAAGAATATATCTATGAAGAAGCAAAATTGGAGAGAGCTAAGGATATGAGCCTCATAGCCTACAAAGGGAAAATATTAATCATAGAGGGTAACACAGGTTAAAAGACTTTGCCTTTGGAGACAATTTTCCTACTCTCTTCCTCAATTCCTATGTTGGGTTCTATGACAATTTCATTTGTGTTGAAGACTCTAAAAGTTGAGAATGACTCTTCCACCCCTAATGATCCATTAACCTCCTCTTCTTTCTTACATATCCCTCTACTCACTCCAAAAGTTGAGAAGAACTCTTTCATTATTTCTCCATCTTCCACCACCTTCGATCCATCTTCTACACCCATGCCATCTACTTACATCATGGACACTACTAGTGTTCCTTCTAGAACTACCATAGTTAGATCTTTGAAAAGGAAAATGGCATCCAGGAAGATTGAAATAACTATATCCACTCCCAAAGTCCATGTCTCATCCACCCAAATCACTCTACTTATGTCATCCACCACATTATCTAAAGAAACCATTATCACTAGCTCAGGCAATAAGAATAAGGTAAATCAAGTTATCATATTCCATTCACTCCCCCAATATGGAGGCTTAGATTGGTCCAAGATTATTTGATCTTCCTTTCCTAACACAATCCTCAAGGCAATAAAGTAGTAGCAACCAACTAAGGATCTTGAGGAAGAAGTTGTGGTTAAAAACATAAAGGAGATAGACCCTAACCAACTAATAAGTACTCCATGGGCCATTTATTTAAAATATAAAACTTCTCAAATGCCCAACTTCAAAATAGCAAAACTCCCATCCATTACAACTTTGTTTGACAAGCCATTTGGGAGAATTTAGAGGGTAAGAAAGAGGAAGTTAGAAGATGATGTTGGTAAATAAATAATTTTAGAAGAGAGGGAAGAAGTCTTTTCCTTATCTAAAAGATAGAATAGATAGGTGGGACAATCCCCATATAATAAATATTTTAGGTCTCTAACTAGATCACATAAATATTCCATGGTGGAAATTCATGAAGGCACAGAGATAGCGAGACAAGAAATAGAGGCAGAATTAGAGAAAATAAAAGAACAACAAAAGATAGTGCATATCCTAGTAGGTATTAAAGATGAATTGAAAGAGGAAATTATTTAGAGGCATTCAAGTTTATGTGGGCTGAATTAGGCACCCATATTACCAATACTCATGAATTATTTATTTTTTTGAAGGTAGATGAGACTAAGTTAAAACTATTAATTATTTATACAATGAATAAGACATATAGCCATTTGGATCTAATGAAACCATTAGAGGAATCTAATTCCATCAACATGGTGGTCATCAAAATAGATGAGATTAGAGAGTGTTTGATAATAGCTAGGATTTTACTCCCTAAATACCAAGAGCATGAGGCCCTCATTCTCCAAATTTTGAATGACTTGAAATTATCAAAATTCAAGGATGCTACAAGAAAGTTCATCAATAAGATGAAATTTAATCAACTTATTTATGAGGCTTTAGATCATTTTAAGATAATTTTACAAGGACTACCATTATAAGACATTAAAGTGGAATTAAGTTTAGCTATGAAAAAGGTGACTAAAGTTGAGATCTTTAAAATCAACTTTTAGATAACAAAAATAGACCATGCAAAGCTACTAGGATAGGTCAACAAGGTTCATAGACCCCATTTTTTAAAATTGGAAATAATTAGACAATAACATGATGTATCACATAAGTGCTGGATTGAGATAGAGGCAAAGAAAAAATAGACTCAAGTTACCATTTCCAGTTCTACATCGACAATTATAGTTACAATGTCAAATAAAGTTAATATTGTCACTTCCATTTATACATTGACAGTTATAGTTATAATTCCAACTAAAATCAATACATCCATAAAAATTTTGGCATAGCCATAAAGGGCTAAGTTTTGTTGCATGTACATTTTATAGTGGCACATATTTCATATTTATAGTTTTCTTATAATTTGAACATATTGTAAAAGTTGCCTATTCATTTTATAAACATACAAACATTGCATGATTTTTTAAAGGCTAACTTGAATTATTAACAACTATAAGATAACTTATATGGTTTTGAGATCACAATTAGAACTAAGATTCTGACTATGCCATGTAATGTATTTTACATGTAAATGGAAGATGAGGCCACCCCTTCCCCAAGTTTATTTAAACACATGTAACCCAAAGTTTTAAAGGGTTACAATATCTTCAATATATATGAGTAAAAGTAATTTTAGTTGTCAAATCATGTGTTTGTGTATTTTATTTCTAATCTTTGTGTAATTAGGCTTATTTCTTTTGGTTGTATGATTTAATAACTCTTAGTGTGCAAAAGTTGTGAAGGATTTCTTTCTTGGTTTTATTGATATGCTAGTCTTACATGTGAAAAAACTATTTAAGGATTAATAAATTACATTGATTATTGATAATTAAGCTAATTAATTCATATTATTTTGTAGAGGTGATTTCATTTTATATAGTTTTATGTGTATGTGCAACAACTATCTCAGATACCTCACTAAGCTTGAACCATAATCTCCTGATTAAGAGTGTGTAATAGCTTCTCTAAAAGGAGCAACCATTGACTAAGGCCTATTAGTTTCCTATATCAATATTATCCTAGATTGATTAACCATGTATGACTGTGTGTTTAAAATAACTACTAGCAATAGACATAGGTTTTAAAAGCACTTGTCAACTTAGAAACCAGCCAGAGAGGTGATTCCTAATGTCAAAAAACCTTTATTTTATGCATTACATTTCCCTTATTTTTGAGTTTATTTTGAGACCTAACCACTCTATATTATCAACCATCCATCTACCAAATCATATCAATTTTAATTCATTTTTAGAGATGACCCCTCCATCCACAAACCTTGTTAATAACCTATTTTCCCTTCCTACTATTACAACACTTACTTTTTAAGATTGGATACCTCCAACTTGTGCCCTGGAGTGGAGTTAACCTCTATTGAGATCCTAAAATGTTAGAGGCTATGTCATTATGAGACTAGATTCCATAAAATCCACATCAACACAAGGGAGTATTACCATTGGTTTAACATAGTAACATTGTTTTCACAATAGGTTCCTTATACATGTTATCATTTATAGTGCACCATACATTGGTTAATGTCATGGATTATTTAAATATTTCCCTTTTACCTTAATTTTTATCTTTTTATTGACAATAGTTTCTATTATTTTTAGTTTCTAAATTCATAAAAATATAAAAAAATAAAATATTCAATAATATAAAACACTCAAAATATGCTAAAAATTCAAAATCAAGCCCTAAGCATGATTAAACAGATATTTTAAATTATTTCATATGTTATTTATCTATTGATAGTTTTAAATCATATTATTTTTATATCGCACATTCATTTCCTCATATTCATGAGTGTTATGTAGAGCATACAAATTTTTGAAGGATCAAGGTCTCAAAATTCTCTATACTCAATAACCTTATTAAATTGGGTGAATCTTATCCATACGTGATAGTATATATAGGTTTTATCATTGTATAACTCCTTTAATTTTGAGATATATAATATTTAAATATTGTGTTACCAATATCTATATTTGTAATTATTTACATGGATATGTTACTTTTTAGGATATGATCACATTACATATGTATGGTTTAGACTAGATTTATAGTTCTATGTTTTATTGATGTTATTTAATTGTACATAGTGTCCATTTGTCCTTATGTGAAATTATTTGAACATCTCTATGAGATCTTGTTGTGTATGTGTGATTTTTTGAAAATGTGAATTTGATTTTGGTCCTCTGATTTATGTTTTGTGTGAAATTTTAACATGTCTATGTTTTACAACATGATTCATGCCTTTTTGTGTGAAATATTATACTTTGAGACATTTGAACATGTCCCTTGTGTGTTCTTAGTTGTTAGACAGTGTTATTATCGTGTTTATGTGCTTGTTGAGCTTGCTGAGTTTGATAAGTTTCATGATCCATATCGTGCACCAATAAAATTAATATTCTAATCATACTAGCTTCATTGGTATAAATTTATATAGGCCTTTCCTCTTCTATTACATATATGATTCAAATAGCATATATCTTACTAATCTAACAGTCCATATACTACAGTATTCAAATATTACATCTTACTACACAAGTTTAAAATTAAATTTTATTTTAATATTACTGAATTTGAGGTTCAACTCCCTCACCTCAAAAGGGGTGTAGTTTTATTAGGCTTATCATACATGAGATAAGACTTTTTAAGTGAAAAAATTAGTTTTGGTAAACAATATAATTTCATAAGTTTCAAAATGGTTTAAAATTTAGTCATTGACACATATTATGGGGGTCTATGCCATGCATATGAAATCATTCTCTAATATCAAATTAAAAGTTCACATATTTTTGAGTTAATAATACAAGTTTATGCACAAGTTTTAAATAAGATTTCACATTTAGCATCTACATACAATTACAAATTTTACATATTATCATATTCTACATTTACAATGGGGGCAAGATAAAAATTCATGTCATGATTTTTTGATAGTATTTTATATCTTTGGAAATGGTACAATCATGAGTGTAATCCATTATATTTTTTTTTATCGTGTATTAAAAAAATTTACAATTGATTTTATAGGCCATTTGCAGTGGTCGATTCAGTTTAAGTGCATAGTGCATAACTTGAAGATTACTGAACACTCCAACATTATTTATAAAAAACATTTTAGATTACAAGCCACTTCACATCTTGGCTTTACAAATACCAACTTATTTTAACTAATTTTTATGCATCCCTCAATGTTTTCTATTTTCTATACAAGTGTAAATTCAAGTTTAGAATTTGTTCACCCTCAAAGTTTATCCATTGGTTTAATTAAAGAACTAAGATTTATCCAAGTGTTTCATGGGAAGCACCTTCAATTAATCACCATATTTAATCAAAGTCATAAAATCAATTCTATTTTAAACATACATGGTGTATTCTTATCTTGTTCTCATTACAAGTTAAGGATTCTTTTAAATTCAAACATCTTCAAATTTCAAGTACATGAAAATTTCATATTATAAACACTATAAAATTTAAATTTAAAATATTTTTCAAATTTAAATCTCAAATATATTTCAAATTTAAATTTCAAATATTTTTCAAATTTTAATTTCTAAAATAAAAAATAAACTACCTCATGTTTTTTGTAGTGTTTATCAAATATTACAATGCCTTTTAAAATTGGGTTACTAAGTCAAAGATAACATGTGTATTACACACTCAGGTTTTTTTCCCTTTAATATAATAATTTAAGTTTTATACTAAATGGGGGTGGGTATTTAAACACCTAAAGTCACAAATACTTGATCATGTTAGTTTAATCCCTTTTCACTTTAATTAAATTATACACTTAATTTAGACTATTTTAAAACCTTGGCCTATTATAAGCACTTGTGAAGATATTTTATTTAATAATATATCATCCAAAAACTATAGAATTTTTATATTAACTTAAAATATCTCTCATCATCTATTCTGACAAACCCTAATCTAAAAACAAGCACTTTTCTTTGAATTTCAAAAACATCCATTAAAGGTCATGATTGTCAAGCAGTCTTAACCCTTGATGTTTCTAACATAGACATTCCATTATAAATTAAACATTCCATTAAATTTAACCTTCCATTATGTAATATTTCATGTTTTGTCTTCTAAGTGTTTGATTTACCATTTTGGATTGATATAAAATAATATTTAAGGAACTCATTATTAAACTTGTAAATTTAAATACATAGGCTCATTCACACAAGTGCACACTGAACAAAAGTTACTTATTCATCCAAATTATGATTTTGATCACTAAAAATAGTCCTTATCCAAGTCCAAAGCCTTTTTTACCTAGCCATAATCAAATAATGATTGAGTATTTGATTCATTTTTATATGTTTACACATATTCAAAGAACAATACTTATAAAAAAACACTCTAGGTGGGATAATTACATTGGGTTTTATTTCCCTTATTAAAGTGTTGGATATGTAGGAAACATCTAGTCATCATGTGGGTTATTGTGATTATCTCAACCCAAATACACTCCAATTTTTTTTATATTTTAGTTATTCAAAAGTTATAAATCCTTTTTAGGGTTTTAACATAAAAAAAGGTTATTTTCAATTTTTATTCACATGCCCAAAGGTCAAACTTTTACACACATACCTAAATCCAAATCTCACACAATATTGTGGCCTAATTTCACTATTTTATACAAAGGCTTAAAACATCATTTTTAGGTCATAAATTTCAAACATTTCTTACCTCAATTGGATAACTTTGACCTTGTCCTTCCAACAAATTAAATTAATGGGTTTCTATGGGAACTATCCTTGCAGTCCTACTCAAGCTTATGTTACTCAAACACAACCAAAAGGTGAATGAAGTCAGCTAATTTTTTCATTTGTTTTCATAATTAACCTTGTTTTAATCAATTAATTTCATCTATTTAGTCATTTAATTTCAATATACTATTTAAAAGTGTATTTTTAGCACACTAGTTTATTTTATCTATTAATCAAAATTAGTATTATTTCACCACAATTAAGTCAAATTTGGAGAAAAGATTTGGTGAACCCATTTTTTATTGAATCATTTCTTCAAAAACATAGGCTTCCCTTAGTATTTAAATCTTCTTTTTAATATGATTAAATCTTGTTTTAGGGTTTCATATTTGATTTTTTATTTCCCTTTCTTCTTGGTTTAAAAATAATCTCATTTACATTTTTCCATAAGGTTTCACCTAGATCTTATTTTTAGGGATTATATTCATAACTTATGGTTAATTATTCATTATTTAAATATTATCCATAACACTCATATTTTTTAAATTATCAAAGGTTTTATGTATTCATAATGATAATTAGAAACCTTTATTTTTCAAAAATATGATACATATTTGTTTAGAATTTTTTATTTACTATTTATATAAAATTTGTCTCATAAGTATAATGGTGTGCCTTTTTTTAAGTTAATTTCCAAGTTTTTTATATTTAA